>BLKR01002492.1:0-193246 GCA_011170035.1 Teleogryllus occipitalis
ATCCGTTAATAATCTTATGAGTCTTTGAATGGAATTCTATTAGAAGGATACTCAAATATCTTTTCACATTCGCTATTTTAAGTACATATTTGCGTTGTACACTTTGCGATGTGTTAATAACTGATTCGCAATGCCAGAAATAATTCAACTAATTAACAAGAATTGAGATTCAAAGTAAATAATATTTATTAATAAGTTATGAATTTAAGACCAAACAAAAACTTACTTATGAAAAGTAACATTTCCATACACGCAATAAGAATCACGGAATGTTCCCATACGTGCTATAACATTCCATATATAGTATTAATAATGTTATCGTGTATATGTCGCTCATAACCTTTTGTAGTTGATGCGACATAAAATAAAATAAATTTTTAAAAAATCACGTAAATACTACAACCAATAAAACCGCCATCGGATACATTCTTCTCAGTGTCAGTCGCCTTTTTTCATCCCTAATGCTTTAGAGCCACACCTCCGAGCGTTTCGCTTGTCCCCGCCCTCTTTGTCTCTCTGTTCGTCCGTCGCCCTTTTCCGACGGTTCCTCTGCGCCCGGCCCGGCGCGCAACGCTCGCTCGACGACAAAGGAAAAGTTTGAAAACGCGCGCAGGCAGCGCTGCAATCGCCGATTGCGGGTTTCTTCCGCGCGGGCGCGCGCGCGTCGCTCGGCGCACAGCGCTCAGTACGCGGATATTGCGTCTCCCCCCTCTTCCTCCCCTGCCCCCTCCCCCGTCACCAAGAGCCACTGCAACGCTTTGTCTCCTTCTTGGGATTCTGACGATCACAGCCACCCCGAACGCTTCCAAGGGATGACGTCCGGGGGAATAGAAATCACGTATGACGAGTAGAAATCTAACACTTCGTATCTAACACACAAGTAGGAATCCAACACTTCGTATCTAACACACAAGTAGAAATCTAACACATCGTACATCTCCGGACTGGGGTGGTTCAGCGGCAACATCGATGCCTCTGGCACGTTGTTGACTGCGAGGTGCTTGCTTTTAAATCGTGACGGAGGCGAATTTTTCCATACACGCTCTGTAACTTCGTGGAATTCAATCACTGACTTTGGCGGATGGCTTCTCTGATTGCTCGTTTTCAGAAGTGGCTCGTGTTAATAACAACCGCATGACGGAGCAGTACACTGCCTAACGAGGAAATGACTTTGCGCAATCTTTCCTTTTTCAACCTTGTCCCTTCTCGTCTCCTTACATACACACGCTTATATAAACGACACTATCATACTATCAAACAAGTTGGGAGACGTTCGGGCCACACAGAAGACGCGTTTCTAATAATAATAATAATAATAATAATAATAATAATAATAATAATAATAATAATAATAATAATAATAATAATAATAATAAATAATATTTCTAAATTATAGAAGCTTTAATTTGATAATTAATACTTAAATTTGTAAAGCTAAATTTTGAAATATGCTTGGAATAGATATTTGTTATTTATTATTGTATAATAGTGTAATTATCAGGCAAGTTATCATGCTTTGATAGAAATATCTGTATGCCACTTGACAAATGTACCAGAAAGCTGTGAGATAGTAATAGTAATAGTAATAGTAATAATAGTAATAATAATAGTAATAGCAATAATAATAGTAATAATAATAATAGTAATAGTAATAATAATAATAGTAATAGTAATAATAATAATAATAATAATAATAATAATAATAATAATAATAATTTATTAGTCGCTTCTCTAACCAAGAGTGCGAATGCAGAGCAGGAACGGGACATCTCAAAAAACTGGGACGCAGAATCTCCCAGTGCAGTGAAAGCAGCCCTGTGTCACAACAAGCTCAGGGCCAAATATCCCTGTCACACTAGGCAACCGGTGCTGATTCACCACGACATTTTGAAAGGTTTTCAAATCGTGTGACAGGAACTATTGAACTTCTACATATTATTGGAGCTCTAGTCTTGGGTGGCGCATTCAATGACAAGTTTATGACAAGCGACGTAGGTGCCAGTTACACAGGCCATCCGGAGATTTCCAGTTGTCACGTCGTGGGTAAAGATCTACGCCACAAAGGAACTGACACGAGTGGGTATATACAATTTATTTACATGAATAATTACATATTTACAGAATCTCACTTTAAGGTGTTTCGTCAGAGCTATTAACTGCAGCCCTCTCTCCCTACACGCGCCTGCGACTAGTCCATTAGGCGGACTCGCAACTCGGCATCTGGCGTGCCTCGGCAGATATTCAATCTGACCTGCAGTGTTAGAGAAACACTTCACCGTGTTCAAACTCATCCAACATCTACTCGTGCCTAATGCACTCCGCACTAGCCTGAGCGGATGACGTTTTGACCTGGAGCGGTAGCTCAGTGCATCAACTGAAGTCACTGCAGCGCCATCGACAGGGAGATCCTAGGTTCCCACTCCCCACGGCGGCAGGATTTTCGACACTAGCTTTTCAGCTAGGTCGAATTCAGTTGCGGTCTGGAGGAGAATTCCAGCGGCCGCCTGCTCTGATCGGTAGTTTTCCGTGGTTTCTCCGATCAACACCAGGCGAATGCCGGAGAAGTACCCTACCAAACGGGCCACGGACCGCACGCGATCTGTCCTTCCTCTTCCTTGTTCTATCCACTCCCCTTACACACACCCTTACACTAACATGCACTACACTACCACATTTTCTAGGAGACCGATCGGGAGCTTAGAGCTTGTCCCTGCTGGGGCGGTGCCCCGCTAGTGGGGGAGTCCTGGTTAGGGGGAAACCCCACTAGCCGACGGTAGGTCGGTGACGGATCTCGCCATCCTGCCGGGGAAGATCACCGCCGTCTCGCGAGAAAACAACATGCACTACTGGGACTAATGAGCAAATCAGTTGACGCGTCCGGAAACACGAAAAAATCAATCAAACCATGAAGTTTTGCCGACTAGCCGCGAGGAAATCATAGACGTTACACAACGCGCGAGAGTTAACTTGTGCAGTTTTGTGAACGCACGAAGTGCAATGTATGTTCACGCCACCGCGGTGCGACCATTCCTACCCTTACGGTCATCTATGGTGAATCCTGCAACATGAAAAAGAAAAACAGATCAAAAAGATATTAGCCAACTGGGGCGCACATTGCGTGTGCAGTGATTCAAAGCTTATGTTTCAAGTCTCATTTCGCTGTTTCAGATTTCTCTTACTCCACGAACTGCTTAGGTCGCTTATACTTCGCCCGTTTATTGGGTTCGTATGAAGCGACCTCTGAAATGAGAATATTTACCCAACGCTGGGCCTTGAAACGCGGCTTTATATAGGGCCGAGTCACATGAACTCCTACGTCATCTCACCCTCCACGCGCTGCTCTGAGACGAGCCTCGACGACTCCGTCTCTTGCGCACGACACCTCACCAACCACCTTCCCGTTTACAATTCCGTCTGGAGGGTGCCCTTCTTTCGGGTGGCTATATTTAGCTCCCTCATGCCCATACCTTGCAAAACCGCATGTCTAAGCAGGAAGTCAAGCCACTGGCGCTACACAATGTTGCCGCTCGGAACTTGCGAAATTTTTACACTCTTCCGTGCCGGGTAGTCGAGTGATAGTGATAGAGCGAATAAGTTCCTTGGTCGAGTGATTCATTGACTTGCAGAGCGAACAAGGCCGCCCAAACTCTGTGGAAGCCGAAGCTCTGATGGCCCTCAAGTAGAACCTCTACCTACCCTGTGCCATGCGATAGCGCCAACACAGTCTACGATTCAACCCTTAGCCACCAAGCATCCACGATCTAGAAGGGCTGCAATACCACGATGTAGGAAACTCTCAACCAGCAAACAAGCGGTAGAAGTTTGTCCCCTTAATCCACTGGCTCTCTGCCCTCGTTTTTCTCCTTCGACCAGCTCGTTGCACCACCCCCATCTGGAGGATACGACCTTTTGAACCTATTTTATATTCTGAATCACGTACCTCGTTTTTTACATCCCTGGAGCTTCGAACTTCATGACATATTCGGCGGTAACAGAAGTGGAAATATTCTCTCACTTTAAGAGGTAAGAGTGTTAATATGGATGTAGTGTCCAGACTTGGAGAACATAATCTACAACGTTGATCTTGGGTAAAGAGACTCCAAATTACTCGCCAATGGATAATGTCAATACAATAGGACATACAGGACAAAGTCAGGTTGGCGGATGACGCAAATTATGGAAAAACGCCCAGTAGCAGAAACTGATTGATTAATTGGTTAGTGATTCCGGGCGCGTCAACAACTATAGTCATTACTCCCGTCCGTGTAGTGTGTGTTTTTGCCCAGGAGGTGTCGGTGGTTACACTCCATTGGATGGCCAAAACAGGCGTCGACCTACTGTCTGTTAACGGGGTTTTTCTCCAACCAGATATCTCCCACCAGCAGGTCACCGCTCCAGCCGGGACACGCTCTAAGCTCCCGACCGGTTTCCTGGAATGTGGTAGTGTAGTGCATGTTAGTGTAAGTGTATATGTAAGGGGTGAGGATAGGGCAAGGAAGAGCAAGGAAAGATCGAGCGCATTCCGCGACCCGTTTGTTAGGGTTCTGCTCCGGCATTAGCCTGGAGTTGATAGGAGAAACCACGGAAAACTACCGTTCTAAGCGGCTGGTCGCTAGAATTCTCCTCCAGACAGCGACTGAATTCGACCTAGCTGAGAAGCTAGTGTTGGAAATCCTGCCGCCGTGTGGAGTGGGAACCTAGGACCTCCCGGTCAAGGCGCTGCAGTGACACCAGCTGGTGCACTGAGCTACCGCTCCCGGCCTGACTTACGAGTGCAGAAGAAGCGTGCGGCTGCAGTAAAGTCGCGAGAGGAAATGCTCCAAGAAACTGCTGCGCTACGTCGAGAGCTTTCGGATCGCGAGTCGGGGCGGGGGTGGGGGTGGGGTGGGGGGAGGGGGGAACGCTGTCGACGTCGAGCTCTGGATATCGCTTTAACGCGCTTCAACTGTCGAACACGGCGGAGAGGGATGCCGGAAAGAGGAAACTTGGCGTATTTATCGGACTGAATGCCTCTGTTGGAGGCGGAAGGGGCGGCGGGGGCGGGGGCGGGGGCGGGGGCGTTCAGGGAAGGGATTTGCGAAACCGCAGATCGTCGCTAGAGGGAACAACGCGCCTGTTTTGCCGCAGCTCCGTGGAAACACGAGATTTTCGAAACGCTTCAGAGACGATACCTATATTTGTTGCATTAGCAAACAAAGCATGAGCAAGACTTTGGAAAAGATATAGAAGTAGTGAAAGTATCTTGCAAAGTTCTATACACTGAACTCTTAATTTTTACCTTCATGTTTTATACTTTAAATTAACTTGCAAAACAGGGGTTATTAATATATTGTTACCCTTCAGTAGCTTAAACTCTAGTGTCCCATCCAGAAAA
Organism: Teleogryllus occipitalis; assembly: GCA_011170035.1. Lineage (NCBI taxonomy): Eukaryota > Metazoa > Arthropoda > Insecta > Orthoptera > Gryllidae > Teleogryllus > Teleogryllus occipitalis. Next base: position 5,375 of record BLKR01002492.1, read on the forward strand.
TTCGGTCGTTTTCCTTTAAGATTTGAACATTTTCCCGTCTTTCTTTCGCGTAAACTAAATTTTATGATCCTGTACCCAGTTATTGGAATGGTAACGTAATTTTCATTTCATTATGAATGTCAACTTACATTGACTTTAAAAAAATCTGCTCGAAAGTAAGTGGACTACAATTTTCCCCACTCCCTTTATCACCTTTTTCTTTCTTTTTCTATTCCAATTTTTATTTTCATCCCTTTTCTCTCGTTATTACACTTAAACTTCTTACCACATTTAATGTGAAACATTGTTAATTAAAATTTTTTGATTTTATTATAGGTAAAGAATTAATTGTTTTCCAGTAAGTGAATGCAATATTATTTCACTTTATATTTTCTGCATTCACACGTCTTCTTTTAAAACGCGTGATTCTAAATAATACGCCAATTACGCAAAATTTTTGATTATTATTAGAAAAGGTCACAAACATAAACAATCCTATATGCCCTTTGAAAATATTTTAACAGCGAAAAGTATCTTGAACAGAGATCTTTGCAACACCAGCACAAAATACGAGATGTCATGCATGACACAAATATGTAAAATTGTTATATGATATTTCCCAATTCATGATCATTCGCAAAAATTGATCACTATCGCCCCAGCATTTGCTTGGTGTTGGTTGGAGAAACCACGGAAAACTACCAATCAAAGCAACCGACTCCTAGAATTCTCCTCCAGAGCAGTGGCTAAATTCGACCTAACTATGTAGCTAGTGTCATAAATTTTGCAACCATCGGGAGTGGAACCCTAGGATACTCCGGTCAGAGTCACTGTTGGGGCATCAGTAGATGCCTTAAGCCACCTCAGCCGATTAATACATACAGCATTAAATATGTAACATTTCCCTTGAATTATTTAGCAATTAATTCTGAAGTCCGCGTTTACCGCTGGGGTTCTCCGGGGTCGGAATGGCATTGGCGTGCGGCCGCCTCGTTGACTGACGGTACTTACAAGTACCATATTCCCTTATGCGTATTTAATTGTTACCATCTGTGCCAGCGAGTCTCTCAGCTTTTTGGTACTATGAAGTACCCTTCCAATGTGGTGAATAAGATACAATTTGTAGGTTTTATAGTTTTCGCACTACATTTGTTTGTTGCTCTGTGGTGTTGGGTTTCGTCTTCCAGGAGGAGGGGTATGAAACCTACCTCTGTATTTTTTCTTCGTTTTTTGTGGAACATTTCTCCTGTATGCTACAGATGCAAGTTAAATATAACATTTTAAATAGAATAACAAGTGTAAAAAATACTGATAAATATGGTTATCTAGTGATATGTAGGAAGGGATTAATAAGGAAGATGTAAAAATAAGAATCTGAAAAAAACTAGATGCTTATTATTTACCTATTCAAAAATTACTACAAAGTTGTAAAGTGATTGATTTTTTTCTTGGTTCAGGCAACTAAGGGTTCACCGTTAGTTGCCTGAACCAATGCTGACGTGTGTGCAGTGACAACATGTCGTCTCGGCGCCGTCCGGAGCGTGTGCGTCCGAAGGCGACCTGCTGTTGCTGACGGCGTCCGCCAGGAGCGCGACCGCCGCCCGACCGCACGCGCCAGCGGCGTCTAAGCCGCTCTCAGCTCTTGGCTTCCTTCCGCCCCTCGGCCGCTCGCCCCCTCCCCTCCCACACACACGGAGGCGCTGCTCGCTCGGAACAGGCGTGTCAAACCGCACCGCGCCAGCCACTCGCCCACCTGGGAAGCCACCGCTCGCGCGAGGAAGGGCAACTTCCCCTCGCGCCGCTCGCATTTCCCCTCCAGGTCACCGGGAGCGGTGGCTCAGTGCATCAACTCAAGTCACTACAGTGCCTCTGTCCTAGGTGCCCACTCCCCACCGCGGCAGAATTTTCAGCACTAGATTTTCAGGAGTTCAGTGACTGGAGGAGAATTCTAGCGGCCGGCTGCTCTGATCGGTCGTTTTACGTGGTTTCTCCGATCAACACCAGGCGAATGACGGAGCAGTACCCTAACAAACGGGCCACGGACCGCGCGCAATCTTTCCTTCCTCTTCCTTGTCCTATCCTCTCCCGTTACACACACACTTACACTAACATCCAGTACACTACCACATATTCCGGGAGACCGGTCGGGAGCTTAGAGCTTGTCGTGGCTGGGGCAGTGCCCCGTTGGTGGGGAACACCTGGTTGGGGAATACCCCGCTAGTCGACGATAGGTCGGAGTGGGCCTCGCCATCCAGTGGGGGAAGATCACTGTCACCTCCCAGTGAAAAAACATGCACTACACTAACGGGACTAGACCTTAGTAGTTGGTGCTCTCAGAATTACTAATTAATCAAAACCCACCAAATCCACAAAGTGGCGTACACGCAGATGTGTGACTCATGGAATAATGGCTGCGCACGAAAATGTTGGCTAGATTTGTTCCATCAAAAAACTCAGATTTGCATTACGCGTATATTCTTTACTATTGCGGGATTGCGCGTATCATACGCTGAGGTTGGCTGCGCGAGTTGGTGGGCGGCGCTGGCGAGCAGTGGCGGCGTGATGTAGTTGCAGCACTTCGAAGGTCGGCGACCAGAGGAGACGCCGTGTGAAAGGGAGCCAAATGAGATGGGCCGAGTCGAATACAAGTCCTGTATTGTTTATGAGTGACCCCAAGGACTGCATTTCATACGAGGTGGTGAGGAAAGAGAAAAACGTATGAAGATGTGAGGGTTGTGGTGGGAAAGAGGGTGTGCTTTCTTTAACAATAGCGTTCCTGCTACAAGTTATTAATGAAACTTTATTGTTGAAAAGTATATGTTTCATTGAAAAAGTTTTCCCTCCAGCATCCTTCCCACACTATTTATTTCATGTTGATTTTCTTTTCAAATTCTGCCTTGTATGTATGTATATTTTAGCCTAGGGAGAGGAATATGTTGAAAGGTAAATTCTTTCCTTGTTTCCAGTTTTGTGTTATGCTTTATTTTGTCATTCGCTTATTCTTTTGGATCAAGCATTAATGTGGTATAAATTAACAAGTCTCTGTAATTTAACAATTTTTGCGTATTAGTGGAGAGCACTTTTAAGAGACAAAAAGGCTAAACCTCCTAACATGAACGTAGGAAGTTATACAATAATTCCACTATTTAAGTAAGAGGAGTTGCCCAATCAAAATACTTTTCAATCGAAATTATTAATTTTATTCACAATTTACAAATTGAAATTTCGCTGATTATTACAATTTAATGGATAATTTTTTTCTTTCAGTAGAGAAATGGGAATTAAAATAGCTAAATTTGGGGCAATAACGGTCACCTGCTCCTAAAGAAGGCAAAGGGCCAGGTATTCAGTGACCTACTGCCACTGCATTTTGTAAAACTTTTACTTTTAATCCTCGCGCCAGTTGCCCTAGATGCAGTGCCCGCGAACTCTAGTGAGCTACTTACTTTGCCCGCAACCTTGACACGCTTCCTCTGAATGCAGGCCACGTGCACAGCAGAGTAGAGGGCGCTGTTGCCAATCCTAGGTTTTCAATTAATATGTGCGCTATCCTTCTGACATATTTTTTGAAATTCTGAATAAAATAATAATTTTAGGTCATAATACAAACAATTCGTCAAGGATCTGAGTTTCACTAAGCGTTCATGAAAGATATTACACTTAATGAAAGATATTACACAACAGTTTTATATGGTGACCAAACAAATGTTACCTACGTGATTTTTCTAATAACAGCAAACAATATTTTAACATGTATAATGTATACGAAACGACTTGAAGAATTATCGTAACGACCAAGATTTTTTTTAAAGGCAGGGCACTAGAAGGTACGTAGATAATACGATGTCTCAAAAAATTATGAATGTAAATGAGAAGAAATAATATCTTTCGATTTTCATTCTCTAGGTTTGTTCTTTTTCTTTGCGCATGCATTCCTTTTTGTTCCCAGATCCTATGTCGAGTATTTCTTCTGTAGGTTCATTTTATTTTCTCGAATATGTACGTATAAATGGAACAATATATAAAGAATCTTATGCAATGTCGAAAAACGTATAACTTCGCAATGTCGAAATTCCACAGAAAAACTTATAATTTAAGGCACTACAAACAAAACGGTGGGTAAATCATTCTTCTAAATGTAGTAAATTGCTTCGCCTCACATGTTGTGTAGTCATAATAAACTTTCTGTAGATCGTTGAATACAATAAATAAATTGACGTCCACACGACAGCCTATCTGACAATTCGTCCGTGTGCAGCCAACTCGGGCACCTTACGATTTTCAGACGATTTTCTCCAAAATTGATATTCCATTATCGATGTAGGCGCCCTCGAGATTCTGTGTGTTTGAAACGAATATTTTAAATACGCCTCAACAGTTTTGAAATGTATTTAAAAAATGGTTCCAATTTATTTTATTTTTCTCGGGTTTAATTAACGCTTAAATTTAAGGGAAGACCACATTTTCGTTAGTCAATTGTTTAAACGAATTATTTATTAATAAGTTTCCAATCTCCATCTTCAAGAGACATTGAACAGTAATTTAAGATGCGCGTGTGCAGGCTTTCGCCCGGTGTTCTTCGCTGGTCGCTCCTGCGGTGCGGTGGGGTGGGCGGCCGCCCCTCGCGCCCAGAATCTCGCCCAGCGGTCGCGGTGGCCGCCGGCACATCCCACATCCGCCGCCGCCGATATCGACGCCCGCGCGGCGCCCAGCGGATAATTGCGGCGAGCGGCGGCGAAGGCCCAACGCGCCGCCGTCACATAGCGGCCCAACAGGGAAGGGTGGGGGAAACGCTCGAGCGTCGAGCGCGGGAGGGCTGACAGACGCGCAGGAGGGCGGAGGACGCGCAGGACGGCGGACGGGTACGGGGGAGGGTGGACGGGTACGTGGGAGGGCAGACGGGCATGGGAGAGGGCAAATGGGCGCGCACGAGGGCGGACGGGCGCGCGGGAAGGCTGACGGGCACGGGAGAGGGCAAACGGGCGCGCGGGGGGCGGAAGGGCGCGCGGGGGGCGGAAGGGCGCGCGGGATTGCGGACAGGCGCGCAGGAGGGTGGAAGGGCGCGCGAGAGGGCGGAAAGCTGCGCGAGAGGCGGAAGGGCGTACGGGGTGGCGGACAGGCGCGTGAGAAGGCGGACGGGCGCGCAGTTGGGTGGATGGGAGCGAGAGGGGGAAGTGCGCGGGAGAGCGAAAGGGCGCGCGGGGAGGCGGACTGGCGTGCGGGAGAGCGTCGAGCGCGCGGGAGGATGGACGGTCGCGGGGAGGGTGGAAGGGCGCGCGGGAGGCGAAAGGGCGCGCGGGATGGCGGACAGGCGTTCGGGAAGGCGGACGTGCACGAAAGACGGCAAACGGGCGCGCAGAAGGGCGGACGGGCGCGGGGGAGGGCGGACGGGCGCGCGGGAGGGCGGAAGGGCGCGCGGGAGGGCGGAAGGGCGCGCGGGTGGGTGAGTGGGCGGGCGAGTGGGCGGTTGGTCGGTCGGTCGGGCGCATATTGAAGGCAGAGGGGAGCGTAAGCTTCGCCTGAAAGCGTACGCCAATCGTCCTTCCGAGTCGCTAATAGCGTGGACGGCTCTTCGCTGCCGCCCCCGTCCACCCTGCTGCCGTTTCGCCGTCGCCGGGGGCGGCCGTTAGAAATTTGCCAGCCGCTTCCGGCCAGACGGAGAGGGCAATGAGAGGGAGCGTGAGACAGTCGAATCTCGCTCGACCGCCGCCAACCCTAACGAGAAGGACCCGTCAAGCAAAAAATAATCTACGCGCATTAAAATGCACGAACACGAGAAATTCAGACGAGTGTAATGTCTATGGTCGTTATCTTTCCCAGTTGGAGATCGTGCTGGGAGTTTTAGTAAGTTTAAAGCAGGCGTAGTTATTTTTCATTGACTTCGATAAGTGTCCGATTAAAGAGACAATCTCATACATTCTTTATCAAGATTGACTTCAAATGGTTTTATACGAGTCTCTGTGTAATAAATGTAATTTCTTGAGTCTTACTTAAATTAAAAATATACTAGAAATTGCATAACTAGTGTGATATGTGCACTTTTTCGGATTACTTTTCAGCACCTGAAGCAAGCTTCAGCACGTAGAGATAAGTTAGATTTCATATTAATTTAGTGTTTCTGGAAGTAAAAATCCGTGAAGAGATAAAACGTGTTCCATTAGGTCTAACGAATCAACTCGAGAATGAATATCATACATACATTTCATATACTAATCCATATCTAATTGGCAAATACCGCGCAAGTATTCTATTAAGTTATTCCTTGACTATCGATCTCTCACCACTTGCCGAATAATCGCTTTGTGCTCCACCATTATTGCCATCGTTCATCCTTATAATTAATGCGAAATTTGTTAAAATTGTCATTTATCATCACAGTTATCATAGTATCATCACATGTATCAACAAATTTCAGAATGAATTTTATTCATATTTCAACTATTTATAGTTCAAATGTTGGGAAGGGATTCAGAAAGTCAAGAAACGGGGCGCAGAGGATCTTTTCCTCCATACGTCACATACAGTTTTCACTGCTTTTGACTAAATTAATCAAATAAAATAAAATAAATTAAATAAACTTTCTTTTAAATATATTGATAATAAGGAATGTCTGCAGTGTGCGATAGCTCTTTATTACTTTATTATTTTGTTTGCTTCATTGCTTGTTATAGAATATATGTATCAAAACCACATATGTAATTACTATTTGACACCAGTATTCTTAATGTAAATTCCAGACGACAATCGCGTCTTCATTTAACAACGGTCCCCTTGATTCAACGGTCACCTTGATTCAACGGTCCCCTTGATTCAACGGTCCCCTTGATTCAACGGTCACCTTGATTCATCGGTCACCTTGATCCAACGGTCCCCTTGATTTAATGGTATAGTTGATTCAACGGTCCCCTTGATACAACAACGGTTGACTTCACCACAAGTGAAAACCACGGTTAGTCGCTCTGGGCGGCGCGTCGCGCGGCCAGGTGCCGGCCCATGGCGGCCGCCAGGTCGGCCAGCGTGCACAGCAGCGCCAGCACCTCAGCCGCCGCGTCCGCGTGCAGGTGCGCCGCCGCCGCCGCGCGCGCCGCCACGGCCTCCGCGTCCCGCGCCACCGCGCTCTCCGCGCCGCCCGGCCCCGCCAGCGCCTACGACCCCCTCTCATGCACTCACCGCGCTCTTCATTCAACCCCCGTGCGCAAATTAACATACGAATAAATACATCATGCAAGGAAGTATTTAAACCGGGAGCGGTAGATCAGTGAATCAACTGATGTCACTGCAGAGCCTCTGACCGGGAGGTTCTAGGTTCGAGTCCCGATGATAGTAGGATATTCCACACTAGCTTCTCAGCTAGGTCGAATCCAGTCGCTGTCTGGAGGAGAATTCTAGCGGCCGGCTGCTCTGATCGGTAGTTTTCGGTGGTTTCCCCGATCAACACCAGGCGAATGCCGGAGAAGTACCCTATCCAACGGGCCACGGACCGCGTGCGATCTGTCCTTACCATTCCTTGTCATATCCTCTCTCCTTACACACACACAGTTACACTAAAATGCACTACACTACCGCATATTCCGGGAGACCGGTCGGGCGCTTCGAGCTTGTCCCGTCTGGGGCGGTGCCCTGCTGGTCGGAGAGTCCTGGTTAGGGGGAAACCCCATTAGCCGACCATAGTCGGCACCGGATCTTGCCATCCAGCGGGAAAAGATCACCGCCATCTCCCGAGAAAAGCATGCGCTACACTAACGGGACTAATGATCAAAGCAGTTGACGCACCCGGAAAGACGAAAAAATCAATCAATCAAAGAAGAATTTGTATGATGTAGTTATTCATACGTTAATTTTTTAATATAATTTTAATAGTGTAGATCCTCTAATGATGGGGGAAAAATTCCGAAACACGTGTATGGCTGAATTTTCTACACAATAAATGCATACAGCCTAATATTATGGATCATGCCTTTTATATCCCAGATAAATTCATAATAATTGTTCTAAAATATGTGAAATTTCATAAAAATGTTTCCATAGATGTGTTTTATTGAATTTTTTCCAAACACATTCACTATGTATCAATATTCATCATTTTCAATCAGTAATGTGTATCAGTGTTCAGCACTAAGTTTCAACATACTGGGTTAAATAGAACAGAACTTCCCCGCGCTTGCAACCTATAAAGCAGGACATTTTAAATTCGAACTTTCCCTCAGTCAGTTGCAAGAACACCAACAACATCAACACATGGAGACCGCCAGCATTCGGTTTTACAATCGAGATATTTTCCGACAAGAGACCGACATGATCTGCGGTTCACTGGAAGTTTTAACACACAAGTTAAACGACAAAAAATCTATACTTCAGTCAAATGCTTGACATAATGTCATTGAGATATTTTTATCACAGCAGTTTGCGACCATTGGACCAAATATGACGGTAAAAGGTTGAGAGAGTCTGACTTCACAACCTCATACTCAGCATTTGTTGAAATTACTGGTGGACGAGTATATTGCTACGATTTCTAAATTGTAAACTCCGCAAGAAATCCGTAAGGGAACAGAGCTCTGTATCTCGTGACTATTTGAGGGTTTTCAGAAGAAATAAAAGAGGTCATCTTTGTCAACATACTAGCTTTATTAAGATAGCCGGCTTTCGACGGCTTTGCCGTCATCGTCAGTCTACAAGATACAGATAAAGCTAGTATGTTGACGAAGATGACCTCTTTTATTTCTTCTGATAAGAACGTCAACAACACCAAATCAGAATTCCCACAATTTGAGGGTTTTGCCAAACGCGCTATCATGAGAATTTGACAACAGTGCCAGAAAAACGTTAAAGTAACATTCAAAACGTCAGACGACAAAGTCAGTTTCCAAACGCTCAGACGAAAGGCTAATAAGTCCTGCTTTCCTCCTCATAGCTGTCAATTGTGGAATCTCTAGCACAAGGAGTGGTGACGCTGGAGGGAGGGCAAAAGGACAAACACGAGATGATTGACCACGCAACAATGAAGGAACTGTTCACCGCAGGATGCGGTCGGACTATGCCTGTTCGGGGAGACAGGTAAACGGCTTAGAAAAAATTGGACGCGCAATGAAGTTGGCTTACGGCTGTTTATGGTTATAGGAAAACAGTTTAAGAAAGGTTGATCGCGGGATGCAGTCAGGCTATGGTTTTTGGGGAGGTATGTAAACGACTTAGGAAGAGTTGACCGCAGGATGCCGTCAGCCTATGCCTGCTTGAGGGGCAGGTAAAGGGCGTAGAACAAGTTGAGCATTGGATGCAGTCGGAGAATGGCTTTTTGGATAAGTAGGTAAACGGCTTAGCAAAAATGGAACTCGTGATGCAGTCAGGCTACGCCTGTTTATGGAGATAAGAAAACGACTTAAGAAATATTGTTCGCGGAATGCAGTCTCCTAAGTTTCTGTGGAGGTAGGTAAACAGCTTAGGAAAAGTTCAGCGTGGGATGCAGTCGGCCTATATATCTTTGGGGAGCCAGATAAACGGCTTAAGAAAGGTTTATCAAGGAATGCAGTCGGGCTATGTTTTCTGAGGAGATAGGTGAATGACTTAAGAAAAGTTGATTGCGGAATGCAGTCAAAATATGACTTTTTGGAGAGGTATATAAATGGTTTAAGAAAAGTTGACCGTGGGATGCAGTCGGGCTATGCCCGTTTGGGGAGGCAGGTGAACGGCTTAAGAAAGGTTTATCGCGGGATGCAGACGGGCTATGCTTTTGTAGAGATATGTAAATGCCTTAAAAAGTTGACTGTGGCATGCAGTTGGGCTGTGCCTCTTTGGGGAGGCACGAAAACGGCATAAAAAAAGGTTTATCGCGGGTGGCAGACGGACTATGCTTTTTGTGGAGATAGGTTAAATGATTTAAGAAAAGTTGATCACGCAATGCAGTGAAGATATGATTTGATGATTTTGAAGTGGTAGGAAAACGGATTAAAAAGGTGTCCGTGAGATGGAGTCAGGATATAGCTTTTGGGGAGGCAGGTAACGGCATAAGGAAAGTTTTATCGCGGGATGCAGTCGGGTTATGTTTTTTGCGGTAATATGTAAATGGTTTAAGAAAAGTTGGCTGCGGGATGCAGTCGGGGTATGTCTATTGAAGAGACCGGGAGCGGTAGCTCAGTGCATCAACTGATATCACTGCAGCGCCTCTGACCGGGAGGTCCTAGGTTCCCACTCCCCACGGCAGAAGGATTTTCGACACTAGCTTTTCAGCTAGGTCGAATTCAGCTGCTGTCTGGAGGAGAATTCTAGCGGACGGCTGCTCTGATCGGTCGTTTTCCGTGGTTTCTCCGATCAACACCAGGCGAATGCCGGAGCAGTACCCTAACAAACGGGCCATGGACCGCGCACGATCTGTCCTTCCTCTTCCTTGTCCTATCGTCTTCCCTTACACACACACTTACACTAACATGCACTACACTACCACATATTTCGGGAGACCGGTCGGGAGCTTAGAGCTTGTCCCGGCTGGGGCGGTGCCTCGCTGGTGAGAGAGTCCTGGTTAGGGGGAAACCTCACTAGCCGACGGTAAGTCGGCGCCGGATCTCGCAATCCAGCGGGGGAAGATCACCGCGCATCTCCCGAGAGAGAAAACAGCCTCTACACTCACGGGACTAATGACCAAAGCAGTTGCCGTGCCCGGAAACACGAAAAAATCAAATCAAATCTATTGAAGAGAGTCGATCGCGAGCTGCAGTCGGGCACCTCCAGGTCCGCCACGTCGCACGCCGCCTCCGCCACCTGCGCCGCCGTGGCCGCCGCGCGCGCCGCCTTCGCCGCGGCCGCCGCCGCCGCCACCGCCGCCTCGCGCAGCGTGGGCGCGGGCGCCGTCAGCAGCTCCGTGGCGGCGTCCGTGGCGTGCGCCGCCGCCCGCGCCGCCCACGCCGCCCACCCCGCCGCCGCCTCCGCCGACATCAGCGGCCGCTCCGCGCGCATCGCCCCCACGCTTTCACACACAGGCCTCTCACGGTCGCCAGCTGGAAGGAGAGGGGGCACTGTCATCCTTCGTTACGACGTATTACGTTTTTGGTGTTGGAGCTTTCGATTGGATGACAATCTTCTTCCAGATCCTGACTTTGAAATGCCACTCTGCTCGACTAGGAGTAATAAAGGTAGTTGGCCGGCGTCAACTGCTATTGTAGTCATTCGTTTGAGACGTGCACACTACTATTATTGCACATTACTTCATCAGGGGGACAAGTCCCCGGAGTGGGCACCTAGCCTTTCGGCCCTTATCGTCACCCCCCGCCGACGTGTGACGCCGACGGGCTGACGTCCGGATACAGCCGGAACCCAGTTGACCTTCACGGTAACCTCCCCATACAAAGCCTGGGTAGGGGCCTCCCTGCCAGCTCAGAGCTACTAGCTATCCAGGCTAGTGCCGGAGTCTCGACAATGCGCCACTCACATGCGCCGGGAACAAGTTCCCTCCTCTTTGCCCAGAGTATCGGGCCACTGCCACGACGAATCCATGAGCCCACAGGGGGCCACCCGGACTAAGGTCCGGGCGGCTTGGAGCCCCCATCCCGTCTCCCCAATGCTTACCGCCAGCTCACAATGTGGGTAACACCGGTACCGAAGCAACCTGGCGGGTGGTGAGTGATTTTCTGCCGGACTTTAAAGTGGGATCCGGATTGCTCCTTCACCCGATCCTGCTTCAAGGTCGGCGCTCGCCATAGGCCCAACTGAGCGGCCGGTTACCCGGCACCGGGAGCTTAGCTCACGCCTACTTACTGCCTACACCTTCAGGCTAACGACGTAAGTCACGCCGCGAGACTCGGAGCCGCGTGATCGTCTAAACTCCATCTAGACCGCGACAACTTCCGTCATCGTGATCCCCCCCTGCGGGGGTTATGAAGTCAGTCCAGTCAGTGTAGTACGAGTTATACTCCGGCATGTGGCGGAGTTCCTGCCACGCTTGAACGTGTGAGATAAGCCGAGCTCCGCGCCACCGATCGGGAGAGGTAGCTCAGGGCATCAATTGATGTCACTGCAGTCCCTCTGACCGGGAGGTTATAGGTTCGAGCTCCGACGTTGGCACGATTTTTCGTCACTAGTTTGTCAGCTACATCCAATTCAGTCGTTATCTGCAGGAGTATTCTAGCGGTCGGCTGCTCTGATCAGTAGTTTTCCGCGATTTTTCTCCAATCAACACAAGACGAATGTAGATGTACCGCGGACCGCGCGCGATCTGTCCTTCCTCTTCCTTGTCCTATCGTCTCCCCTTACACACTCTTACACTAACATGCACTACACTACCACACAATCCGGGATTCCGGTCGGGAGTTGAGAGCTTGCCCCGGCTGAGGCAGTGCCTCGCTGGTGGGGAGATATCTGGTTCAGGAAAACCCCGCTAGTCGACAGTAGGTCGGCACCGGATCTTGCCCTACAGCGAGGGAAGAACACTGCCACCTCCCGATGGAAAACATGCACTACATTTACGGAGTAACAATCCTATTAGTTGACGCGCCCTGAGTCACTAACAATCAATCAATCAAACAATCCGTGCCACCGCTTAGCGGGAGTACAAAGTAACGTCGCCAGCGGGTACAAGCTCTAGGTTCCCCACACATGTAGTAATGCAGAGCACGAAAAAAGTGTGTGTGTGTGTGTGTGTGTGTGTGTGTGTGTGTGGTGTGTGTGGTGTGTGTGTGTGTGTGTGTGTGTGTGTGTGTGTGTGTAAAGAAAGATAAGATAATAAAGGTTATAAGGAAAGACCGTGCGAGGTTTGGTAACCTACTGCTCCGGCATTGACCTAGTGTCGATCGGAGAAACCACGGAATATATCGATCAGAGCAGCCAACGCTCGAATTCTCCACAAACTGGATGACTTTCACCTGGATATCGGTCTAAATAGTGTCGAAAATAAAACAATGTAGGCTTTCACGGCCGGAGTTGTAGTCAAAGATCTCTTCCGGGCTGAAGGGCCGTGGTCCATTGGAAAACATATTTCCAGAAAAACAAAGACGTGACAGTGGTCACGTAGGCACGCGGGAACATGGCAACAGGAACAGTTGACAAAACTGACAGTCACCGGGGAACCTTCAAAGAGGATTCTTCGTCCGAGACCACATCGCCACTGAGGGATGTCTGCCGTAGTTGCGGACGAAACGTCTGGGAATATGTTTTCCAATGGACCACGGCCCTTCAGCCCGGAAGAAATCTTTGACTAGTGTCAAAAATAATCCACTGTCCGGACTCGAACCCTTGAACCTTTCGTTCAATGACAATACAGTGCAAATAGTTATTGCACTTACCTATCTCAGCTGATGACACGCTTTTCGAACATATAGATTGTATTCTGGAAAAATTGAGTTGTGATGAACGTCGATATTCAGTATTGTCCCATTGAGTCGATTTTTTTATTATGTTAATATTTTATAATTTATAATCATTAATCAATTTTAATTCATTAGACCTATCTTCAGCGTCCTCATTTGAGAATGCTAATTTCTGGTCGATTCAAATTCATTTTCTTCGCGCTTGTAAACTTTATATCCTCGGGGAATATAGACATCCTACAGTCAAAATGGAAAGCAAGTTTTGGAATTCCTGAATGCCGCATATTGATTTAGCCTAGTTCGCTCCTGGCCAATCCGTATTCATGACTGGTGGCGCGACGTTTCGGATCCTCCTGTAAACCCGCGCTTAGCGTCTATACCCTCACGGGCAACTAGCAGCTTTGCTGGGCATACGTTGCTCCCGCAAAATAAACTCGGGTGTTAATGGACTAAGATCACGATAATTCGATGTACAAGGATACACAGCAGTCAACATGGAAAAGTATAATATCGTATAATATCGTAATCGTGTTTACCTAGAATTTTTAAAATTCTCTAGTAAACCTTGATACGAAATGGGGACACGGTCAACAAAAACAATGGTTCTCAATAAGGCGGAGCGCAATCAGGGGCAGAGTATCTAGTTTCTAATAGCGAGGAAAAACTCATTTTAATTTGCTTAAATAGAAGACTACTCTAATTTGATATAATGGAGGGCAAGCTTCCTTCAATTACAACTGTGTTGAAGGACTATTTCTCAGGTTGTAGGCTTGCATCTTTATTTAGACGGAACTTGAGATTTATCTTAATCTTCTTTCTCTTAATGAACCTTTTATCGTACTATTATTTCTTTAAATTAAGTTATTAATTATAAATCAGTTAAATGTAATGAAAAAATCGTATAAGTATTGGTTTGAGCTGCAAAATATTCTAGTCTCCTAAAAAACCGTCCATTTTAACTGCAAGTATCTGAGTAAAGAAACGATTTCGTATTTACATAGTATAATTCTCGTATTTCATTGGTGCAGTTTGTTTTATAATTCTAGTCAATATGATACAGCTTCATTTAGGTTAAACATCAATCACAGCGATTTTGGCAAAGCAAACATTGAGAAGTAATCAATCATCGGTCATCATTTTATTCGTTGTAAAACTTTTGCTCTATTGTGTCGTCGGTAAACCGTAACGACAAATAAAAATACTAAAATGTTGAGGGATAGTGAATTACACATTAAATTAACACTTTCACTGCCAAACACGTCAACCAATGTTTTTAATTTTCCGCTCTGTCACTGCTAATCACGTCGATCAGCGTGTTATTATGTGCATTCAAATAGTGCGTTAGATCTCCGCCATCATCCAAATGCAGAGATGTTTTTGCCGATGAAGCGTGGGTGAAAGTAGTTGGATGGGAAAAAGTGCTATTCCTCAAACAGCTGATCGGGAGACATACCAAACTCTGTATCGGATGAAGGAAGAGATGATGTTGTCCCTGGATTATTACTTAATTACAAAAGACATTTTGGTATGTCATTTTGTACTGAAAATCGAGAAGTTTTTTTTTCAGCATTTTCAAAAGTTTTTTTACTGATGACTTCGTCTTGCATCTTGTGACCAAACCAATAAATATGAAGAACAGTTTCTGTCTTCTGTTTCTAGACATTTTTCACAGTATCATAGTGATGAAGCATGGAAACCAGTGATGAGGGAGTTTTTGAGTTTATGGATGCTCTCCTCGAATTGTGAAGAAACCATCATTAGAAATGTATTAGTTTAGTACAAGAGGTGTTTTAGTAGAAGTTAGTAGAAGATTTTATAGTACAAGAGGAAATCTTTCATCACCGATTGTTGGTGAAATAATGCCAAAAAATAGTTTTCAACTGATCATAAAATTTCTTCATCTCAATAACAACGAAACTAGAAATGTTGGTGATAGATTAGACAAAGTTACGCTTAATACAAACAGTTTTTGTGAACTTTCAAACATTATACATCAACAGAAATCCCTTTTGATGAATGCGTGTATGCTTGGCGGTAGATTATGATTTAGAGTGTAGAGTAATACTGGCAAGATAATAAAAACGCGACATTATCTTGAGGAAGGTGTGTAATAGTGGTATAGGATATATTTAGAACTTTGATAGCGTACTGTGGAATAAGTGGTCGATTAGCAAACACTTGTCTTGAATTACTTCAACCATTTGAAGGATTCGAGACATAGTGTTCATGGATAACTTTTACAAATAATATTAGTCTTATCGAAATTCTTAAAAGGGAAAAAATTTGGGGAGGATAAGAAAAAGAAAAAGAATCGAGACATATCCCTACAAAATTCCCCTGGATGTTGACGGACGAAGTTTATAGCCTGTTGAAACCAGTACGCCAAAGAGACTTTGTATGAGATGCGTACTTTTAGTACAAAATCATGGAACTTACAAATACCGAGTGTGCAAAACATGTATGCACCCTTCAAGCAACAAAAATGCCTTATCATAACAAATCTGAACTAACACAAACAGAAAATTATAACTACTAATCCTAATCATTTTAGACTTTATAGATATAACTGTTACAGTATATGCTCTTAACACAAACAATATGTGACTAAATTCATGATGGTAGCGGATATCTTGAGGTAATCCACTGTATGGGGATAATCAAATCCCACAATAGTAAAATTTATTTATTTATTTTTTATTTATTCTTACTATTGTGGTTTGATTATCCCCATACCTATAACTCAGACTACTAATCCTAATCATCTTAGACTTTACAGGTACAAGCGTTGAAACAGATGCTCTAAATACCCACTCATCCACGTCAATGCCCTTCTGAGTGATTGAAACTACCGTTCGGGTAACATTTACGAAAGTGTCCTAAGCGATTGCAGCACATACCGTTTCAATTTACTCCCAAAGAGATGTCAATTAAGCTGAATTTCTACGGTTTATGTCATTCTTAAGTTATCCTCATATGTAGAAGTCCTAAGGACTTAAATCTTGAGAACGCGCACGGGATCGGTAGCTCAGTGCATCAACTGATATCACTGCAGCGCCTCTGACCGGGAGGTCCTAGGTTCGAGTCCTGACGGCGGCAGGATTTTCGACACTGCTTTTCAGCTAGGTCAATTCAGTCGCTGTCTGGAGGAGAATTCTAGCGGCCGGCTGCTCTGATCGGTAGTTTTCCGTGGTTTCTCCGATCAACACCAGGCGAATGCCGGAGCAGTACCCTACCAAACGGGCCACGGACCGCGCGGATCTGTCCTTCCCTTCCTTGTCCTATCCTCTCCCCTTACACACAACACACACACACTAACATGCACTACACTACCACACTGCGCCGGGAGACCGGTCGGGAGTTTAGAGCTTGTCCCGGCTGGGGGGTGCCCCGCTGGTGGGAGAGTCCTGGTTAGGGGGAAACCCCACTAGCCGACGGTAGGTCGGCGCCGGATCGCCATCCAGCGGGGGAAGATCACCGCCATCTCCCGAGAAAAAAACATGCATTACACTAACGGGACTAATGAGAAGCAGTTGACGCGCCCGGAAACACGAAAAAATCAATCAATCAACTGGAGAACGCGCTGGAAAATAAGTCGGAGTTCTTCGCCTTCTCCAGTGTCCCGAAAAAGTGTCATCAAGGCAACGGCGTATTATCTCGGTGGTACTGTGGCAGTGCACGAACAATTTGAAACTATATTTCTTATTTTCCAAGAGAGTAAGGAATGGCGGGTAAGACGGTTGTGCGTATAAATGTCAGATACACTTCGCCAATTATTTTTCAGTAAAGAAAGACTGCATTAGATTAGATCCGAGAACGCAGTGGAAACTCAATCAGACCTCTTCTCACATTCAGTGCTGTGGAGGATTGTCAAGATTGTCGAGAGTGCGCCACATTACCACCAAGATGTAGGTTGGTACCTTGATGATAGCTATGGCACTGGATAGAACGAAGAGTTCCCACTGAGTTTCCAGTGTGTTCTCCAGATCTAACTCCGGGTCGCACATCTACCTATGGGGAGTCTGAAGAATGATGTAAACGGCAGAAAACCAGATACACTAGCAGCACTTTGAAAATAATCCTCGACACGGTATGTGCTACAAAAACCGCTTATGATACTTTCGCAAATGTTCGAACAGTTGTTCAACTACTCAGATGTGTATAGACGCCGATAGAGGGCATTTATTGCACCTGTTGTAACGGTTGTACCTGTAAAAGTCTAAGGTTATTGCATGATTAGTAGTCATCATTTTCTGTTTGTGCTTAGTTCAGATTTTTTATGTTAAGGCAGTTTTTTTTATTTGCTTGAAGGGTGCACAAAGCATTTTTAACACTCGGTATTTGTAAAGGTCTGCGATGATTAGTGGTCATTATTCCAAGTTTGCATGAATTCAGATTTGTAATGTCAAGACAATTTTTTGATGTAGTATACATTTTTTGGCACCCTCTGGTATAAACCTTGAAATCATTCTCACAGTGCCA
The DNA here is from genome assembly GCA_011170035.1 of Teleogryllus occipitalis. Taxonomy (NCBI): domain Eukaryota; kingdom Metazoa; phylum Arthropoda; class Insecta; order Orthoptera; family Gryllidae; genus Teleogryllus; species Teleogryllus occipitalis. Next base: position 23,128 of record BLKR01002492.1, read on the forward strand.
GGTGGCAGCCATGTTGATTCATACAGCCCAGTGTTTTGTTTCCTTTGCAGTACCCAGTAGTTTTGTATGGACATGACTTGTAAGCGATAGCGTGTACGATGAAGTATTTAAAGTATGTATAACAAAAAAGTAACCCCTTAAAAACAAATTGGTGACAGATTGAAAATTAATAAATAATTAACATCTCTATTGAAAATGACTAACAATAAACAAAGATAAGTACGAGATTCACACACATGCCTGCAGCAAAAGTACTGCATGGAACTCAAAGTATTGGGTATTATGAATACACTCATTTGAAGCTTTGGGCGTCAATAGCTCTTCTGCTCTTGTCAAAAAAAATTATACTTACTCAAGTGGAACATTCACATGATTTAATTATATAATTTTTTTCAGAAAATGAATCAATGAAATTAAATGACATGAACCTCACCATGTTTCCTCAAATTTCAGAAGAAATTTGCTCTAGCTAAAGATAAGTAGCTCATAAACATACCTGAAAAAGAAATGAAAACAAAATGTAAATATTATATAATCGTAGATAGAAGTGTTCTAAATGCTTAAGAAGCTTGTTAGATTATAGGTAATTTAATTTACGTCATAGCGGCTTTCTGGAATAAAAATATATGTTTGACAAGGGATGAACGGTCAGATGTCACCTATAATATTCCGAATGGAAGAGCGAGTGCATATCCATGCAAGTTTCAGCTAACCAAGCCAATTCATCCTCTTCCAAAAACGAGAAATCCACACACTTCACGGATGTAATTAAACTAAATTATTAATTCGTCTATAAACTCGTTGTCTAGGTCATTTCGATAAATTCATTTGTATTCATGTGTAAAATGTTGATAATTTATTTAATATATGTGCAAAGTTATTTCATATACGCAGACTCTATCGAAATAAATTTTTAAGAAGCCGGCCCGGTGGGCCGAGATCGCTAAGGCAGTAGTGTCGTAGTGATCTCGGACCGAAGGGTCGCGGGTTCGAGTCCCGCCTCCGGGCATGGTTGTATTTGTGTTCGTCCTTTCACCCCTTATCATCAATCACCATATCGTTTCATCCACATAGTTACCATACCGTTAACAGCAATAGTGGTCGCTAATGACCTTAGATGTTGATGCGACCTTAAATAACAAAAAAAAAAAAAAATTTAAGAAATTCGTTTGTTTCACTTCTAAAATTTGTTGTGACACGAAGTGAATAATAAGAATATACGAAAAAAACCTGATTAACTGTAACAAATGTCAGAGTGGTAGACAATGTAGTCTTGTCCTTCTCTTATACTCTTCCTGGAGTTACGAGTATAAAAATTAGGATATACTCATACATCCATTTTCCAGCAACATTGTATGTCCTTAGGGAAACATTTATGAGAACATTGTTCATCGCAAATGAGAATTTGTCAAACACAGAGTCAAGAGTCATTATGATGGGGGATTACAGCACTTCGCCGTTGGGACATGAAACGTTTTGTGCGAATACAACGCGTATATTGCATTTATGCACAGGTGCTAGGAACTAACACCTAATTTTATACAAGAAAACGAGATTTTTTGGTCATGTTCCCTCAGTATTTCAAATAAACTGCCTTGCGGACTGTAAAGAATGATTTGTGGTGGGAGAGAATATTTTTAAAAAAATTCACTCCAGTGAAATAATTTATTTCTATAACAACGGCACAGATTTTGTTGAGAAATGTTTCATTTCACACTGCTAAACATACACAATGTAACATTGTCATACATATTCGAATTACATACAAACTGGCCTACCAATTTGAAATACAAACCGTGGTAGTAACTATTAAAGCTAACCCGTACATTATATTCTTTCCACAGGTATAAATATAAACTTATGTTGTCACTTCCCTAACGTCATGCTATTTTACACATACCATCGAGTTTTCATTTCAAAACCCATACACATGAAGAAGAAATAACGACGAGGATAAGTCATTTCACCAATCCATCATTACTTACACATTTGGATTGTTTTACTCAGTTGCCAGTTATTTACAGTAAATTCACTTTTTTGCCATTCCATTCATACTTTTCAGCGATTATAATTCTTCCAACGGGTGGTACGATTTTTCTAAAGGGAATTTACATGATATGAGTATACAGAATTTCACTGAAATGTAAAAACAATATGATGCAAAATAATGAAAGAACATAAGCAGCTTACCCATACTTATAACAGTGCACTTTCACATAATAGTGTAACGAGACGAATTTCGTAAATGTTACGAGATAACATCTCATTGTTCAGATCTCTTTGAATAAACTTCATATTCTTTGCAATTTAATTATTAATAATTGTTGAGTGTAAATCATTTTAATATTATCACACTGATTAACCTGAAATCTAAAATAAAAATTGGTCATTGCTTAAGTGTACAAAATTGACTTCAAAATGTATTAAAGTTTTATGATTAAAATAATAATTACTGGTGCCTTCAATGTTGCATTTCATGGTATTTTGAGTCACCATGAACTTATAGAATTGAAGGAGACCAACTGTCAAAGGGTGTGTCATGACGCTCATGTCGGCCTAGAAGACATCGGCGACGGTGGCGCGGCCCAGCTACGCCCGCGGCGTTGCTGAGCTCCGTCCGCGATTGTCATCACATGCCCTGGCCCCCGTGCCCCTACTCTGTGCCCGTGCTGTGGTCCCGAACGTTTTCCCATTGCCTCCAGTCATGCGTTTTCCCCACGGACATCAACTTGCAGCCCTTCAGCTGATGCCTGCCCTTAGCCGTTGCTGTGCACCCACTCTATTGTAACGTAGTCCATGGCACTGGTGGCCGGTGGGTTGCCTATTACGAGGGGCACATAAGCTCGAACTATCTCATACATTCTACCTCTTCAAAATATTTCTTCAACGAGGAAAACTACATCATGTAGTGTACAACCAATTTGCATCGGGATTTTAAGTCTTGTCTAAGACAACTTTTATGTTGATAAAGGAAGTCACAATTGAATCTTTTATTTCTGAAACCCGTCAAATGCCAAAATTTAAAATGCGCTTTAGTGGTGGAATATTGTTCCATGAGGATAGACAAATCTCGTATTCCACATTTACTTGAAAAATATTCATGTATTAATTGCTTTAATATTAAAAAATATTTTGAAATCGAAAAAACTGGGACACTTTTTCTCAATTTTCCCTACATGACAAATTTGGCGTTTGACGGGTTTCTGAAATAAATGATTCAATTGATCTCTAGCAAAAATAATAATTTTTTTAAATATATTTCCAGTAAACAAAACATTAATTTATGAAATCGTATGAAAGGGTCGGTTTTCTAAACCAAGTTAATACACGCGGACTGTACCAAACCAATCCCTAATAGAAGCACGCTTCCCCAACTCAATTCCTTGTACTCCCACTCTTTCTTAAGCTTCCATTGCCTCGCATGAACCAGCTTTGGACGGACTCACGATAGTCCGCGATAAGGCCCATTCTAAAGCCATTTTATCTCTTGCTTAAGCAGACACTTAAAACTAAATTCGTCCTCAAAAATTGCGCTGGTGGTATGCACAAATTAAACGAATATATTTATTGAAAGTTTAATACTTTGTCCTAGTTTTACCAAGTTTGGTTTTCTGTGGAGGGCGCCACCCTAGTAGCTGCCACTGGTCCATGGTCAAATCTTTCTTTATTCTTTGTCTTTCTAGGGCTTTCATCCAGCCGACGGCCGATTAAGTTTAACGTCCCGATGGGAGGTATATTTGACCCCTCACTATACACCACATTTTTTGGCTCCTCTTATATGGGGTCAGCAGAACGTGAGACCCTCCGCGACAACACATACATGAGAGACACGGGACAAACAACTACGCCCAAGGCGGGATTTCAACCCACGACCCTTGGGATCGATTGAGTCGGTACACGCTCTTAGCCACCTCTGCCATGCAGGTCAGCTCAATTAGTACCTCTGCTGCGGTAAAAGTCAAAAACAGATTTTTAATATTAGTCTTGGATAGCTCCGATGTCTATCCGTAATATCTGAGGTCCAGTGTGGTTTGTGTAATTCTAGTCTCAATTTTCTTTTCTACCTATGTAAGAAACCATCTAGATTTAGTGCAAAGAGGTCAGTAAAATATTCAAGGCATCGTTAGAACCCCTACCTTCCCTCGCCCCTCTTCATTTCCTCATACCTATTACTTTCTCCCTACTCCTTAGGAAGTACAGAGAAAGTATTTACAATACTGCGGGAAAAGGCGATTTCCCGACATAAAAACGTTTATTGTCGCACCATGGTAACGAAAAAGCGGATGAATCTTGCCTACATGCAGCAAACTACTTTCTCTAACACTTTGTGAAGTCAGAATCTATTTTTTGTAGATCTTTGATAGCGAAAAATTGATTGACAACAAAACGTTTACCTCACTGTCAGTCTGTAGAGTATGCTAGTTGCATAAACTGTTCAGATAATTTCCTCTAAAACCCTCGATCAATCTAAAAGAACTTGAGACACTGAGAGTTTGACATGGATATTTTGATTTTTTGAGGAATTCTAGACGAAATTCTATATTTTCAAAATTTTCTTAAAAACTGCTCCAATTTTTTTGACTAAACTTTGCTCTTGGATAGCATGAAGCACTCTTAACAAATTTATTTGGTCTTATTTTTGCTAATCTTTCAATTCTAGAAGATTGCAATTGAAGCTAGAGATTTTCTCTTAAAAACAAACTGTTGTTGAAAGACGATAATGAAATAAAAGTGTAAGTTTTTTGAAGCTATGAATACTTTTTGATCGAGGGTCATATGAATGAGTTCTTGTTCTAAGTTTATTACAATTAAAAATTATACACATTTTCCAATGTTCCTATAGAAAGATATTGCAAATATAAATATGCGAGAAAGAATTAATGTATATTGCATTACATTATTCCACGATGCAGATCCCAGAATCTACGTATTAAATAATAAATAAAATTGCAACCGTGGACATAAAAAAGCTACATCTTTAAACGTTTCGTTTTATTTCTAGTCCTTATTTATATTGTTTAAGCAACTTACTTTCACACTACTTACATCACTATGCTAGACAACTATGTAAACCATCGGAATATTTTCAGTACGTTTGTTATACATTTATATCTTTAATATTGCATAATTTTTAAGATATATCTATTGTAAACAAAATGAAACTTTGAGAAGCTCTTTGTTTTGATAAATATGTCAAAGTTGTTTAAGCTAGATACTATTATATAATTCATTTGATGTTGCTATCTTTTAACCATGTATTACGAAAGCAAAGCAAGCTATTTTTTCAAATACACTTACATTGCATATTGTTGCGAAATTATATTCTTCCAAGATTTTTCATGATGTTTATATATTTAAACAGAGAATGAAGATAACACAACATTTCGATTTTTTCTTGGTTTTTGCACGGTTAAACAAGTAAAATCTCTAGATCACCGACACGAATTTCGCTAGGTTTCGAATTAATGCCATCGTATTTACACAAAAAAGCAATCTACTTTGCAAGTGGTATTCTTCGACGAGGCACTGTCTTCTCTAAATTAAGCCCGCAGCAAAAGCATTGCACACCATTGGCCTCGCTCCTCTGCACGCGCATTAGCAAAACAACGGACTACTCTTTCCCAGCGAAATGAGAACGCGACGATAAAATTCTAATTATCTCGCCCGCGATGACAATAATTCTCGCGGTATCACTAATGAAGCATCGCGCGGGGACGCCACCGCACCGCGGCGCTAGCAGCGCTCCATGCGGCGCGCGGAGTAAACAATTAAAAATGCAAACCTCGATTCTCTTTAACTGGCTGATGCAGAGGGCGCCGCGGAGGCCAAAGCCTACACCTGCGCGGTGAGCGAGGTTGCGAGCCAGACCGCCAGATAACCGCGTCTCTCGGCTTCCAGTCGCGACGGTTTGGCGGATTTTCCACACTAGGTACGCAGCTAGGTTTAATTCAGTCGCCGTCTGGAGAGGAATTCTAGCGACCGGCTGCCCAGATCGGTTTTTTCATTGATTGATTCGTGATTCCAGGCGCGTCAACCAGGTCATTAGTCCCGTAAGTGAAGTGAATGTTTTTCATCGGAAGGTGGTGGTGATCTTCCCGCACTGGATGGCGAGATCCGGCGCTGGCCTACCATGAACTAGCGGGGTTTTCCTTAACCAGGTATTTCCCACCAACCGAGTACCACCCCAGCCGAGACAAGTTTTAAGTCCCCGACCGGTCTCCCGACATGTGTGGTAGTGTAGTGCATGTTAGTGTGTGTGGGGAGGTGAGGATAGGATAAGAAACAGGAAGGAAAGATCGCGCGGGGTCTGTGGTCCGTTTCTTAGGGTACTGCTCCGGCATTCGCCTGGTGTTAATCGGAGAAACCACGGGAAAATACTGATCAGAGCAGCCGGCCGCTAGTATTCTCCTCCAGACAGTGACTGAATTCAATCCAGCTGAAAAGCTAGTGTCGAAAATCCTGCTGCCGTCGGGACTCGAACCTAAGACCTCGCGGTCGAAGGCACTGCAGTGATATCAGTTGATGCACTGAGCCACCGCTTCCGGTCTCAGATCGGTAATTTTACGTGGTTTCTCCGATCAGCACCAGGCGAAAGCCGGAGCAGTACCCTAACAAACGGGCCACGGACCGCGCGCGATCTGTCCTTCCTCTTCCTTGTCCTATCCTCTCCCCTTACACACACACTTACACTAACATGCACTAAACCACCACAAATGTCAGAGACCAGTCGGGTGACTAGATCTTGTCTCGGCTTGGACGGTTTCCCGCTGGTGGGAGATACCTGCTTGGGGAAAATCGCTCAAGGCATGTAGCTCGGCGCTGGATCTTCTAGTCCAGCAAAAACATTCCTTTCTCTGGCGGGACTAATGTCCATAATACTTGATGTGCCGGAATAAATCAATGAATGAATGAATGAATGAATGAAACGTGTACTGCAATTCTCGTGATTCCAGCCATGCGTGCCAACTTAAGAGGGTGACGGGGGCGATACATCGGGGAAGCTCTCGGTGGAAGTTCTCCCTTTCCACTCGACAAAGCTTCCGAGTGGCACCGCTGCTGGCTGACTCAGAATAAATGTTACAAACTTCTAGACTCTGTAGAGCAACGATCTACTCCGAGGAGGAGCCCCTGCTCGCTCCCTGCTCTTTGTATCAGAACCGGCCACAGTCGGAGCACATTGTCACATTTTATCGATCGGTTGCTTGCGGCAGAGTGGGTCGCTTCTTGCTTTTAGGGGGAATTTTCCATTGCTCGAACTGAAAATGTATCACTGCTCTGGGAAAGGATATTCCAAAAGAAAACAGGAATATTTTGGTAACATTTATGGGAACATATACTAGTAACACACAAATGTTTGTGATTTGAAAATAAATAAAAAATAATTTCCATTGCAGCATGAAAAATAAAATTTCGTTTTGGAGATTGCGCCAGATATGCCAAATTTTTAGTTTCAACAGGCCGCTCAAGGACATTAAGAAATTTAATTACTGCAACATTACAGTTTATCATCCTGCTGATTATGAAAAAGTATTACGGAAAATAGTTACTAAATAAACGAATAACAGACATACTGACGATAAATGAGATTAACATTAAAAAATGAATTTATTGCAAATCAATTATTTTTCTTCTTGCATTTCAAATTGTAATTTGTCATGGTGTTTCTCATTTGAGATTAACAAATTTTCAAAGAAAAAAGACCGTCCACATTTGTTCGTTGATACAAACATACGTAGCATTCGAGCAACATTCCGATGCAGTTTCGGGAAACGTTTTTGAGTGATATTCTCATAAAATATAATAAATGTTCTTTTTCTTAGAAATTTTTCTTTCAATTCAGTGTCACACTGCAAATCAGTTTTTTTTAATTGATAATTTCAAGAAAAAAAGCCTATAACAAGAGATAAAAGGTGTAGCAAATGTATTAAATTCAAATTGTAAATCAAACTATATCAATCAAAAATTGTAAATCCCTATATCAGATTTCAAATCCCGGACGCTTTGTTCTGAATACATCCAGAGGTTCTCAAAAATTCTATGTTTCGTGAATGTTTAACACTGAAGCTAATTTTTTGATGAGTGAGAGATTTTTTTTCCGAATGGACAGTTAAAATAAATAAAATTAACCTGTTTATATTGTGTCATTTTACTATTAAACAATATAGGAACATCAAAATATATCCAAAACGTTCTTGAAACGCTCATAACACTGCAAACTTCCTTACGTTCTCCTTTAGAGTACTTGTCCCATTCAGCAGAATGATTAACCATATAATATCGTTACAAATCGAACTTCATGTGATTAAGCATGTCAAACCAAACATTTGGCACAGCTGTCGCCATCTGCGAAAAGATACTTTTCTTTCCACGATGCATTGAAAATTGCCGATGAGGACGCTTCGGATTGCGAAGTGGCGACGACTTTCATGTTTCCGCCACTGGAATTAACGGGTCACTGTGACAGAGGTTATCGCAAGCTGCGCGACGCGGCGCCTCCGGTGACTTGCTCTGGGTGGCCAATACGGCTCCGGCTTGCGATTCGCTCTGCTTGAGCAGCCCTGATGTAGAGCGGTCAAAAATATCTTTTTTTTTTTTTTCAATAAACATGTAGTGGGAAATTTCATATCGGAGTTATGCGTGACATTTACCACTGATTGGCAACTTCTTAAGCGAATGTGTTCTGGAGGTGACGTTCTAATGCAGTCAAAGAGATTCTTACCAAACATCTGCGCTTACAGGATTCTAACTGGGACAACTACCGCATGTGTAACACTGTAAAAAGTAATATACAATTAAATGTTCGTTGGAAAAAAATGATCATTTCCGACCACCCTACATGCCTAAAAGTATGTCACGGATAAGCAGTGGTGAATTATCAGCACTGCTCATAAGCAGTACTAAGCAATTGCCAAGAGCCCCCACGACATGAAAAAAAAACTTTTTCAATTATTAAGCAAGTTCACACTATTTAGTTTAGTAACTATGTATTAATTTTAGAGTAATTTTGAGCTCGTGAATGAAACTATCAAATTCAATGACAGCATATAACAAATGCGGAAAGTGAGTACGTTATTTTAAATATTAATACAATTTATTTTAATTTTTTTTTTTTACTATTATGTAGGAAAGAGGGTGATGGTCTACGAAAACGAGGGAGACCTCTTTTTTGAAATCGCCTGGGGACCCATTGAATTTTAATCCGCCACTAATTCTAAGACATCCTGTGTAAAGACAGAGGACATAAAAACACGTAAATCCTACTTCCAGTTGAGCAATATAATACCAAAAAAGTTGTCTGTCTCGTCAATTAAATAATTTATTTGTATCTCTTTCCCAAAACAAGTGCTCTGATTTTAGAATTTAGAAGTTTCTTTGCTGGTGCTCGACTCGTCAAGTTATAAGCGCGGGCTTTGGCGTTCTTGCAGCTTGTTCTCTAATTTATTACACGTGTCAAGGCAGTTCTCACACAAGGCCATTGAGAGGGAAGAGAGAAACTCAGGTAGACGTTTCGCCAAATGAAAAGAACAGACTGTCGGGGCCGACAGACGCCACGGTGGAGGCGAAGGTGAGAGGACGTCGGCGCAAAGTGTGAAGGCCAAACGCCGCGTCCACAACTCCAGGGTAACAACTGACAGTCGGCGAGCGCAGTAGCGTCCCGCGAGGCCCCCGACCGTCCCGCGCGCTCCCTGCGGCGATCAAAACTAACTGCTGGCGATAAAATGGCGGCGAGGAGGTGGGGCTTTGAGGCTTTGCGATGGAACGCGGAAAATGTCGACGGCGAAATTGTGACGAATTCCTTCGCTCCGCGGTGGTTGACGAGGTCCGCCGCCGCGACTAAACTCAACTCAACTCAACTCGCTGAGCGCCGTGGGTGAGAGGGGGCGGACAGAAAGTGAGTGAGAGCGACCGGTAGCAAAGCTCATTCACTGTAGTTGGCAATTCATTCGTCACGCATAATCACGTAAGCGACACTATTGGAATGGTTTACAGCAGCAGAGAATCTACGTGAGCACTTCAACATCATTTTCTTTTGCTCAATTCTGGTGTTTCGCGGAACTGATAGTGATGTAGAGGACATTTGTAGAATTTTGACCGTTTCCTAAATTGAACCGTACGGTTATTTCTATGCACAAGAACATTTCTATCATATAAGTTGGTAATAATGTTCGACAGTTCTGCCTTGGCAGTATTAGTCAGGGAATGAAATAGCCGTCTTTTGAGCGTGGGGATTAGTGTTATCAGTGTTTTAGAAGAGTGATTTACAACGCATCTTTTTCCATTTTGTGCAAAGGGAGTAAATAATAGCGACTTTTATGTTACACTGTATAAATATACTTCATTCACTTTCAAAAAACTACTGTAACCACAATGTTACTGTTTAATACGGACAGAGTTATACGTATTTTATATTTGGGCTAGTTGCCAAAATTGAGTAATAATTATTATAACAGGATATTATGGTTTATGTATGGACCATAACAAAAGGTTATAAGAAATAGGAGAAAAGGAGCAAAAGCCGTCTCGATGGACTCAAGAAATAAAATATAAATAAAAAGTACGAGAGAACAAAATGTCTGGCGTGAGAACAAGTGAAAAACTAGTGGTGCTAAAGCAACACGTATTTCCTCCCCTGTATTTTCACTCAAAATTACTCGAACAGTACTCAAGTTTTCGAAAAATTGTACATGACATTATTTCAAAATTTTTCTTGAAGGACAAAATTGTAAATCCGTGAAAATTGTATTACAATAACTGCAACCGTTCACAAAGTGCAGGAGGTGCAAACGTTACATGACTCAACCTGTAAAGGGGTGAATATTAGCGGTGTACCCTAGGAGACTGATAAGTATTTGTATTATTTGACATTTTCCACGTCAACAAACAGCAATGAAATGGAATCTAGTACGTAAATAGAAGGCGATATTGTGCGCCATCTCGAGTTCTGAGAGTTCGAGCAGGCAACGAGTGAACACAGTTCCAGCAACTTTGAGCAAAAAAGTTATGAAGAATTCTCACATTCTACATAAACACAGAAATTCTACACAAACATAGAAGAAACAATGGAACAAAAAGGTTCATATGAGTTCAAAGCTCTCGGAATACATTAACAGAGGTAGAAAACCGTTAATGGCAGTTTCAATAACTAGAAGGACGTTCAAACAACAAATAGGGCAATAGAATAGCAATTCAAAATATTTCAAAAGAAGAATACTAAAAACTGTTCACAATAGCACAGAGAACATCGTAATGATGTTGCAGCTGGTTCTGTATGACATATAGAAAAGAAAGAGAAGAGTATACAGAAGGGGTGGATTGAAAATTACAACTACACTGATAGTCAGGAAAATTGAAAACTATTATTAGAAACAATTATCTTCATAATAAGCACACAATTTAAAAGTATCCACGTGTTAATTATTCACCATTTTTCAAAACGTATTCTTAAAAAAGTTATAAAGTACACTAGTTAATGGTTCATTTTCGTAGTACAACTAGAGTTTTCATCGATTTGGAAGATTTTTACTGTGAAATGTTTTAAAATTATTCTTCGAATGTTAAGATCTGCCCCGGCAGCCTAACGGCTCCGTGAAGTATTATAACCAAGCTCCGTGAAGTCACGAAAGTTACGCAGCTGAAGACACCGCGGGTGCCTGGATGGGTGACCGACGGGAACCGCGGATAATACCGGCGCCGAACCTTGGCCGAAAGGGATGAGAGGCAATGACTTATGACTTGACTTGAAATATGACTGTCTAATGAGAAAGATTACTTCAAGTTGAATCCCACAAAAGTGTGAGGCATTGTTACGTAAGTAACAGAAAAAAACTGTTAGACTGTGTATCCTTACTTTACTACAGAATGTTATTTCAGTATTTTTAAATATTTAATTTATTGGTTTGTTTTACGAGAGTATTTCATTTGTTTTTTGTTTGTTTTTTTGAGTAATCTACACGCTACTTTTTAATGCCTTTACTAAGCAGCAGCTTTCTTGCTGCAAGCCACTACCTGATCTGGGCTGTCCGGGTGACGCCGCGTCGAACGCTAGGGTGCCGACGTTTCGATCGACATATCGCGGTCCTCTTCAAGGCAGTACACGCAGCCCTCGACGCGGCGTCACCCGGACAGCCCAGATCATGACTCTGGCCGCGGAAGCCTACGATATCAAGCCACTACCTGTTGTTATTATTATTATTATTATTATTATTATTATTATTATTATTATTATTATTATTATTACTATTATTATTACTATTATTATTACTATTATTATTGTTATTAAGCCTCTGGTATGGTGCATGTGCAGCTTACTAGCTTCTCCTACTGTGCTCTCGAGTTCGATTCCGGATCGAGGCAAAAATAAGAGTTGTAGCTTTCCATCACAATCGTCCCAGTTTCCGTAGCTGTGTGACGAAGAAAAGCTCGAGCAGGCGGATCTTTCTAGTTACGGTGAAGAGAATACGTCATGTTCGCCTCATGTCACTCTTATCCTCAAGTATGGGAATTTAACTAAGCCCAGGCATGGGGGGACACCGGTAGCTGGCCGGCGAAGTCGGACTACCGACCCCATAACGCCAAATACATTATTATTATTATTATTATTATTATTATTATTATTATTATTATTATTATTATTATTATTATTATTATTATTATTATTATTATTATTATTATTATTATTATTATTATTATTATTTTCCTTTCTCACGGTGAATGATCTTGGGTTCCGGCAGTAAACGAAAATCCACACCAGGTTGCACCCAGCTTCCTAAGGTGTAGATTTGGTGATCTATTTGGTTCTACAACACCTTGCGCAAAATGTGCGCCGTACCATAGAGTACGATATCCTGAATTTCATAGTGCTTACTGCAGCCTGGGATCTTAGTCAAGTGCTTCGTAAGATCTTTAGGAATTGCGCCCAGAGCACCTATTATTACTGGCACAATCTCTGTTCTAACATTCCACACTCGACTGACCTCGATTGCAAGATCTTTATACTTTAGAAATTTCTTCTTCTTCTTCTTCTTCTTCTTCTTCTTCTTCTTCTTATTATTATTATTATTATTATTATTATTATTATTATTATTATTATTATTATTATTATTATTATTATTATTATTATTATTATTATTATTATTTATTATTATTATTATTTATTATTATCATCATCATCATCATGTCGGTTGGGGAGAGCGGTTCCGTGTTCCAGCAGTCGGGGGGCCCCGCAACCCAAGTGAGCTGCATGCTAAAATAACAGAAGAGGCCGCCTGGGGCGGCGGAGGGGCCTTCGCCGCAGGCACCTGAGGGCGAAGTCTATTGGCGCAGGCGGGGGCGGGGCGGGGGCGGGGGAGGCCTGCAGAGGCGCCGGCGCCTGCAGTTAATTGCGAAGCGCAGTGGACCTCGGAGTCGTCGGCGGGGGTGGGGCCGGAGGGAGTTGGGTTGCCGGGGGCGGCGCGGGGGCGGGGCCGCGGGGGCGGGGTCGCCAAGGCGCCCGCGGGAAGCGCCGCCATTGAGCCAATAGATCAATCTTAGCCTGGAGCGGGACAGTTAGATTGGATCGCTGGGGGCTTTTGTCTGATGGACGCAGCGGCGCGGGGCGGGGCGGTGCGGCGCGACGCGGGGCCGGAAGCCGGCGGCGGCGGCGACCCGCAGGGACGAGGGGGTGGGCGGGGCCGGGGACAGGGAGGGGGCGGCCCAACGGAACACGCCCATTATCCGCACTGCCCCTCCCCGCCCCCGCCGTCGCCGCCCGCGCCAACACATAACACAATGGCCTTCGCGCCAATATCGCCGATACGCGATACAAGAAGCAGCGGACGCGAGGCGGGACCGGAAGTCGGGTCCCGCGTAGCCGGAAACGGCCCTTGAGACCGCGCCAGGTTGACGCTGTGGGAGGAACAGTTTGTGATGGAACAGAGATTGAGGAAGAGGTGTCGAAATGGGCACCAATCGGCAAGGTCTTCATCAGAATGCTGAAGAGAGGTGCGAATAGATACAACTAATTGTTCCCCACAAACCAATTTGGTGAAGTAGAAGGTGAAGGCAGGCCTAAGGGCGTGAGATATATCTCTAAAAGATTAATGCAATTGTGTTGAGTGGACTAATAGCTTCATTAATGGGCATTAATTGACAATATTCGGAAGTATTAAGAAACTAAGAAATATTTCAGAAAATTAAAATAAATATGTTCAGCGGTTCACCGTGAGGGATTAGGAAAGTACATACTTTGTAAACACTGAAAAATTATTCAGTTTTGAAATATTAAAATCAATATGGTCAGCGCGATATTTACGACTAAACATCATAGCTTTGTTCAACTCCTAATTTTACCTCTAACAATGCATAGGACAGTGCACCCTCCCGGCATTTTCTCAACAAGAAAACTGTAAACCCCAAAAAGGACTTTTGGAAAAGGTAAGTTTTACTTTTTCAGAAGGCAATTTACCGCACGCTTCGAGGCTAAACCCAAACAGGAGCATCTTCATGACCGAAAGACACGTAATTTTAACAGCTACAGGAGGCTAAGGGAAATTCTTTCGCACGACGGTGTTTGAGAATGACGGAATTGCACCAAGTCGTTTGAATTATCAACGAGTAAGTTTCGTAGTGTTATTATTGATTTGATTTAAAAATACAAGTTTTCAATCATTCAACTGCTAATATCTTTTAGTGATCCAGGTTTTCAATACGAAATAATTATATTTCAGGTTCATATCAAAATATTTCTTCTTTGGCTGTCTTCTCGTTTGATTTCGTTTCTCTATGATACAGAAAGTGGCAAGAAAAAATACTGAAAATGTTAACGAGAATGAAAAAAGTTCGTTTCTGAGATGTGAGGGCAGCAAAGTAGGAAAATAAAGTAGCAGGCAACGGCATCAGAATAACATTGCTTGTCACAGACAGCATTTAACATGATATATAGAAAAACGGACAATGTAGAGTATCCTAAATTGACTAGTTTTCTACGCATTTAACACGCAGAGATCAAGTTTCGTTAATAGAAATGTCTGTGCCATAAACGAAACAACCAGTTCATGCAGATAAGAAGAAAAATGTGTCACGGTGTAGAAATACCTGATTTTGGCAGTGGTAATGACGACAATGTGGTAGTAACGACCCTGTTGCGAAAGGAAGGAGCAAACGCGCAGCGATGTGAAGGGCGAGGCCGGGGGGGGGGGCAGGAATCAGCGCAGCGGCAGCTGGCAGCAGGGCTGGGGGCGCCGCGGGGCCGCTGGCCGGCAGCACAAAGGTGAAAAATCTTCCGCTCGCGGCGGCAGAAAAACGCGCGCTCTCCCTCGCGGCGTGCGATTCCAATTACACGCGAACACCGAACGCGCATTCCGCCCCGCCCCGCCCCGCCACGCCCCTTTCTGCCATGCCCCCCACTCCGCCTCGTCCCTTCCCCCGCCTCGTCCCTTTCTGGCATGCCCCCGACCCCGCCTCGTCCCTTCCCCCGCCTCGTCCCTCCCCGCGCCTCATACCTCCCCGCCTCGTCCATCCACCCGCTTCGTCCCTCCCTCCACCTCGTTCCTCCCCCCGCCTCGTCCCACCTTCTGCCTCGTCCCTCCCCCGCCTCGTCCCTCCCTCCATCTCGTCCCTTCCCCCGCCTCGTCCCTCCTCGCCTCGTCCCACCCTCCACCTCGTTCCTCCCCCCGCCTTCTCTGTCTCCCTCCCCACCTCGTCCCTCCCGTCCCTCCCCGCCTCGTCCCTCCCCCACCTCGTCCCCCGCCTCGTCCCTCCCCGCCACATCCCTCCTCGCCTCATCCCTCCTCCCCACCTCGTACCTCCCCCTCCCTCCCCCCTCGTCCCTCCACCGCCTCGTCCTTCCTCCGCCACGACCTACTCCTTTACTCCCCGCACATCTACGGCCCCAACCGCGAAGCCCTTTCCCACCGCCACACCACCATGTCACAACCCGTCACCCGTCCCCGTCCCCACTCCTCACCGAACATCCCCGCCCGCAACGTGAAACGCCGCTACGTTCAGCACGGCTCCTCCTCGCCCCGTCCCTCCTCGTCCCATCCCTCCTCACCACGCATAGGCTTTCCCCGCCCCGCTCACACCACAGCCCGCTCCGCTCCGCCCAGCCCAGCCCAGGCCTCACCCGCCAAGCCCTTCCCCACCACTCCCCGCCACGTCACTCCACGTTCTGCCTTTCCCCGCCACGACCCGTCCTATTACGTTCATCCGCATCTCCATTCTACCTCTCCCCGCCTTGCATGGTCCCGCCATACCCCACTCCTCCCCGCCACGCCACGCCACGCCCCATGAAGCTATGCCACACCCCGCCATGCCACGCCTACTCTCCGCCTCGCCCTCACCCCTTGCACACCTCTGCCCCGCTGTTCCCTCACCCGCCCGGAACTGCCAACTTCAGGCCATGTTCCCGTTCCGGCTGCACACCCGACCTGGGGGCCTGCAGGCTGGCTGGAGGCGGTCTCCGCCATTTATTTTCGCCGCGCAGTTCCGCGGGAGCTGCCAGCCAGACCGCCAGGCCGCGCATCAGCTGCCACACAGCGGCCGGCCGCCCTTCCGCCGCCCTGCCGCCCCCGCCCGCGGCACTTATCGCAGTCGGCGGGGCGAATTAAGAGCTGTGCGCTGCGAGGCAGCCGTCACTGAGTTAATTAATACCCTAATATAAAATGAAAAATTAAGTCAATCGCCCGTTCTTTTACAAAGGAGAAGCAATGGAATGACGCTTTAATTTCGCAGATCTCTTCGAGGAAGAATATCTCAAAGTGTATTCAGCTTCTACGCGGAAATGTCAATATCGATTGCGTAAAGCGTAAGAGCAGAGTTCAAATTACGCTTTGAGATAATATCGGAATTCGACTTTACTTAGTCCTTTGCTATCTTATTTTAATTCGGAGAAAAAATACACATAAAAATATAGTATTGAGATTTACAAACTGGAAATCATTCCACAAAGGGTAGTACGTTGTGTTGGCAATATTCAAATAACTGAATTGAAAATGATTGGCAAGTATAAGAATGACATGCTCAGAAACGTTCGTAGCTTGAATATTCTATTACTTGAATTCATAATTACTAGTTATTTAAAATATTACGAAATGAAAATTGAGAATACATTGTTGAAAATATATATAAAAAAATTATAAGTACATAACTCTTTATTAAATAATATAATTCTCTCTTCTACACTTCGTGTTTTGAGATGCTGTTAAATCACTGCAGTACTAATAATGTTTCTCCAGTTTTCCAGTAGAGTCGCCAAACATCACAGAATTTAAGAGAAACAAGAAAGTCAAAGCTCTCCAGGATTTTGTCCGCAAACATTGAATTACATGGCTATCATTTCTGTAGGCTTTGCACCGTACTTTATCGGGAAACGTAATAAATTAAATCAAAGAGTGAAAATGGAATATCAGTTTTGGTAGTTTTAAAATATTTGTATGCAAGATGTCTTCAATTGTGACTTTCATCAAGGATGTATTAAAACAAATTTTAAAAAAGGAAACTGTAATATCACAAGTAGTATCTTGGAATATTATATTTACCAATATGGTTTAAATTTTAGTTTTGATTTAATTTGTACTAGCATTTATTAATGCTCATAAGTATGTATTAATTTTTTTAAACTTTCCACTTACATGGTATGATATGGTAATGATATTTAGTGTGACTATTTCAAGAATGAACACTTCGAGTGATATTAAGTGTGTATATTTCATGAATTAACATATTAAATGCATCAAATGGATAATTAAAAATAACAGGCATTAGGAAAATAGAGAAATATTGCTCTAAACTGCCACCGAATTATATGAAACAGCTCCGAGTTATCTCTGCCTCCTGGAAATGTTCAAAAACCGATTACAACAAAAGTACTTACAAGACTCTTTGTTAAAACACAGTTATTAAAGTTTGTTTATATGAAGTTCAGATTTCCATGTATTTGTATTCCATAGAAGTTCTAGAAACGGCAGACGTAGATTCTGTATTAGCAGCGGGATTCATCGATTTTGAATTAATTGAACATTCTTTTGTACTCATTAATGTATTTTTCTAATAATTAGGCCTGTAATTTTGCACTTAATTTTGACAGCACTCTTTATCATATAATGTTACCATATTAATTGCCCAATATTTCAAAATGTGTGTAATTTATTCATTTTTAGTTTTTTCTGTCAATATATATTCTGTTTCTGCGCAAATTTGCTGCAATTGTTTCCACACAATTCCTGAGTTTCTTTTCCTGTTTTTCGGCACTGAATCTTTAACAACAGATTCAATTTCGGACTTCGAAACATTAGCAAAACGACTCATTTTAATATTATATTGATTCTCACAAGCTATTACGTTCACAAAACAATTGCTTTCAACAACAACAACAACAACAACAACAACAAAAAGGTAAAAAAGTGAATACAGCGAAGTGCAAAATTGATCATCAAATGGTGATAGACATCTGAGATTGGTTTAATTTGACTATTTCACCCGTGCAATTAAAACCAATAGTGTTTATCCGAACATTCAAAATGCTGCAATCAGAGCGATATATTTCAAAAAGTTAATCGTTTTTTCTATCCGATTTTTCTTACCGGTTCTCCGTACTGGCCAATCATAAAATGGAACACATCTATCTTAGGAGGTGGTCTACATCGATCGCTATGTCGATGTCCAATATTCAACGTATGAACTACAACATAACTTGATTTAAACTGAGTTTTCACTTACTATTTTCAATATTTGGCGCATGTTGGAACTCTGTTGGACATAATTTCACTCGTAGAATAGTCTTATTAAATACCACTCGTGCTTTAGAAATTCTCAAATAAATCCCCTCCTCGCTTCGTGAGTCAGGAATTTATCGACAATTTCCAATGTACTAGTGGAAACCTTACGAATATATACCTACGAATATATACCTACGAATATATTCCTACGAATATATACCTACGAATATTTACCTACGAATATATACCTACGAATATATACCTACGAATATATACCTACGAATATATACCTACGAATATATACCTACGAATGTATACCTACGAATATATACCTACGAATATATACCTACGAATATATCCTTGCGTAGCATTGGTTTATTACGACACGGGCGGGCAGGCAGGCATGAGTCAAAAGGTGTAAGAAAGCTGTTGATGAAACACCATTGGGCATTCCACTTGTTAGTAAACGCGCTTGCCCTCCGGCGCATCACGCAGCTCGAGGCAGCGGGTGATTCCCTGCAGCATTCCCTCCGCGGAGACGCAGCGCGTCGAGTCGCGGCGCGGGGTGGGGCGTGGCGGGTGGGGCGGGGCGGGGCGGGGCGGGGAAGGGCGCAGGCAGCGCCGGGGCGCGCGCGGGACGGTGGCGGAATGCGCGCGGTCGCTCGGACAATATTAAATGCCTGCGTCGGCGAGGGCGGGAGAGAGCGAGAGAGATGTGAGGAGGGGCGGAGGCCGTGGATACGCGAGGAGCCTGGGGGGCAGAACAAGAGAACAGCGTGGGGGCGTCGCCAACGCTCGCGAGAGACCGGGCACGCGAGGCACCCCCCCCCCCAACAGCGCGGAGGCGGCGAGGTCGGCTGTGAGCGGTAACGTGTGGGCGGGGCGGGATGGGCGGCGCGAGGAGAGGTCAAGGCGGGTCAGTGCGGAACAGATCGGATCAGATCGATTCAGGTCGGGTCGGGTCGGATCGGTTCAGGAAGAGGCGGGGTGGGGTGGATCAGATCCGATCGGATCGGGTCGGGGCGGATAAAATGGGATTGGATCAGGTCGGGCCAGGTCTAGCCGGGTCGGGCCGGGCCGGGTCGGGTCGGATAGGATCGTTTGTAGAGCGTGGTATGATCGGGCAACTTCATGACGGGCTGTGGCAGAGACGCGCGGGTCCAGGCGGAGCGCGGTAGAGCGGAACGGGAAGAGCCGGGCAGAATGGGAAATGGCGGGCAGAGGAAGACAGTGAATTACATGGTGGGACATGGAGGGGAACAGAGGGGCGAGAACAAGTAACACCGGTTAGGGAGGGGAGTGGCTGGGCAATGCGGGCAGGAGCCGCACCCAGGCGGAGCTGGGCAGAGTCTGGCGGAACGAAATGGGGTGGGAGGAGCGGGGCGGGGCGGAGCAGAGTGGGGCGGGACGGGGAGGAGGGGGGGAGAGGGGAATGGCGGGGGTGGAGGTTGGGGGCGGGGGCGGGGCGAGGAGGGGAGGGGCGGGGCGGGGCGGGGCCGTGCCTGGGTGGGCGACGGCTCCTTCACGTTCCGAGCTGCCGGAGGGAAAAATGTACTGCCTCTTGCCACTCCTCATCCAATGCGGCATCGCTTCTACTCCTACTACCGCTCCCAGGGCAGTACTCGTGAGAGAGGACAGAAAGTGAGAACAGTCAGCGAGGACGGTCAGTTCAAGCCCTCCAACCTTATTTCCTTTTGTCACTCTCCGTCCTCACTTTACGCCCTTGTGTGTGCAAGAATGGACACACAGTTTGTTACTGTGTGCTGTGCCTTTACGAGTAATCACTACGATTTTAAAATGTCACTCCAAAGCTCCGGATCAATAAAGACATACTGTAGCAAAGTAAATTGGTGTACTTAGTGTTTAATCAGGATTCAAAATATTATGTCACATTATTGCCACTACATCATCATCGCTCACGGAGGTGGAAAAATCCAAACAAATATGGTCGACTACATGTATGACTGAACCTGAGAGGTAATTAGCGCATCAACTGATGTCACTGCAGCGCCTCTGTCCGCGAGGTCCTAGGTTGGAGTTCTGACGGAGGCAGGATTTTTGACAGCAGCTTTTCAGTTAGATCGAATTTAGTCGCTGTCTGGAGGAGAATTCTTGCAGCCGGCTACTCTGATCGGTACTTTTCCGTGGTTTCTCCGAGCAACACCAGGCGAATACCGGAGCAGTACCCTAACAAACGGGCCACGGACCGCACGCGATCTGTCCTTCCTCTTCCTTGTCCTCTCCTCTCCCCTTACACACACTAACATGCAGTACACTACCACATATTCCAGGAGACCGGTCGGGAGCTTAGTGCTTGTCCCGGCTGCGGCGGCGCCCCGCTGGTGGGAGAGTCCTGGTTAGGGGGAAACCCCACTAGCCGACGGTAAGTCGACGCCGGATCTCACCATTCAGCGGGGGAAAGTCAACGCCATCTCCCGAAGGACAAACACGCACTACACTTATGGGAATAATGACCTAAATTGGTGACAAGACTGGAATCACTAACCAACCAACCAACCTGAGTGGTAATTGATAGAAATACGGTCCTCAACTTACAATGGAATAAGTCGTACTATCGAATGGGCTTCGTCCTTGCACGCGGTCTGCACTTTCCTACAAAACTTTCCACTCCGAAGTTCAATACATTCCCACTTGGGGTGTAATCGGAGAAGGTCGTCCGTCCTACTGTAATCCTCGAGTTCACGGCGACGTAGTCGACGAGCGGCGCTCAAATTGAAGCCATAAATTTTCGCGGAGGTGGCCGAGCACAGATTAAATGCAAAATACCGCGTACGAGACGCCAACGTGGCGAGTCAGTGCTGAAGCTACAGCCGAACTCAAGATCTTACGTGGTACAGAGGAAGTCCTTTAATGCTGCGGCTAAAATCGGCAATTTTCGACAGAAAAACTCTTATTGTCAGCCCTGGTAATGAAAAAGAGAATAAATTATGTTCCAATGGACATACGTTGTGGAGTCAGAATCTACGCGTTGTGGGGCCTTGGCACTCAAAATCGATTCACGACAAAACGTGTCTGTCCGTCCGTTTCCATTCATTTGTGGTCAACGCTACTGATAAAGTCATTCAAAAGATTTTATCAAAAATAGATTTTTCTTCAATCGATCTGTCCGCAGTCAAGATCCTGCGAGTTTGAAAGCTTTTGATTTTCGGGAGAATTTTGCCTAAAGCTTCAACATTTTCAAAATCTTCAAGCAATAGCTACAAATTATTTGATCAAACTTCTTTTCTCGGATAGTGTCAATTGCATCAGTTCAATTTGATTATTCAATCTTATTATTCGAAAATTGCAAAAGTTCGATTTTTTCGGCGTCTTTCTACAACTAAAATATTAAATATAGATATTTTTCCCTTAACGAAATCTGTTCCTTAAAGACAGATTTTTAAGTAAGGTCAACTACAATTTTTTTTTTAAATTAGTACTTTTCGCGTATTTTTGTGTGAAAGTAGTGGCGAGAAAGTATGTGATGATTTAGCATTACTAGTTAAGTCGTTGGAAAGGATGAGTTTAGCTGTGAGGGTTGATGGTGAAAGTAAAGGTGTTTTCTTCGACACCTAAGTTTGAATCCCAATACGAGGTATATATATTTGGTGGCTGGAAACACTGTTGCAGGTAAATTACTATTATAATATTGCGTAGCCGTTACAAACAATGCAATAAAGTTCGTGCTGTTGTTGAACCAATAGTTTCTTTTAACTGTAGAAAGCATTTGGAGCTAAACTCAAACGTGATAAGTGGCATGTTGTAAAGGAGATGCTAAGACTCTTAGTTATTATGACCAATAATGTGCAAGTCATCGATCTGTTACCAAGTCGACAATTAACAACATCAATGCATCTTCCCTTTATACATGTTTTGAGTCCTCGCACATCTGAAATAAAGAAGTAACGACACATTATACATTCTTCTAGCGACACGCGAAGGTAACTTTCGGTTCCTGAATTGATTGAGTGATTTTTTCGCGTTTCCGGGCGCGTCAGTTTTTTGGTCATTAGTCCCGTTAGTGTTGTGAATGTTTTTTTCGCGGGAGATGGCGGTGATCTTCCCCCACTGGATGGCGAGATCCGGCGCCGACCTACCGTTGGCTAGCGGGGTTTCCCCCTCACCAGGACTCTCCCACCAGCGGGGCATCGCCCCAGCCGGAACAAGCTCTAAGCTTCCGACCGATCTCCCGGAATATGTGGTAGTGTAGTGCATGTTAGTGTAAGTGTGTGTGTAAGGGGATAGGATAGAACAAGGAAGAGAAAAGAAAGATCGCGTGCGGTCCGTGGCCCGTATGGTAAGGTACTGCTCCAGCATTCACCTGGTGTTGATCGGAGAAACCACGGAAACCTACGGATCAGAGCAGCCGGCCGCTATAATTCTCCTCCAGACAGCTACTGAATTCGACCTAGCTGAAAAGCTAGTCGTCAGGACTCGAACCTAGATCCTCCCGGTCAGAGGCGCTGTAGTGACATCAGTTGATGCACTGAGCTACCGCTCCCGGTCGTCTCTTGAAGAAAACAAACAAAATTCATATTTTAAATTCGCTATAAATCAGAGGTGCAAAATCATCACGGTCGAACCTCTAAAGATGAAAGAAAAATTATGTCTCTTAAGAGAAGAAAACCGCAGGGAGGCTGGGAAATCGCATGAACAACAAATGGTCGTGAATTAGTGGTGAAAACAGTTAATAATCTAGAACACATTTATTCCGTTTATCAAGTGAATAAATTTAAAATTGAATAAATTTTGTCAAATACAAAATCACGCGAACATTATTTACATCTTGAGATATTTACTAAAGATATTTTAATATTTTTACGATAAATATAAATAATAATGCACATATGACCACATAATAAGTCTCTTGTTTTTTGATCCTGTGATAAACATTTCATTATTAGATCTGCATTTAGATCTTCACTTCTCTGTAACCGGAAAGTGCACTTAACCCTTACTCTATTCATTGCGTTAAAACTTACTGCTCTCTTTGGCAACAAACAGTTCGTGAATTTGCATGCAACATTCATTTGAAGTCCATCCCACTCGCGTTGTTTTCATCCGGAGCTAATTTGCGTCACTATTTTATTCAACCGTCCATTACCATCTCGCGTTTTGGACCTCTAACACTCGTCTTATTCTGCGATTGAATATTTAATCCCCAACCTTTTCTCAGAATTCTTCTACCGAACGGGATTCTAGTCAACTTTGCCCTGAGATCTGTTATTACTCTGCATAGTATCTGAGAGCTTTCACTTGATTATCTTGCCTCAATTTGACACTTATTGTCGCTACATGAAATAGTGACCCATCTAAAAACTTATTTTGAAGAGAATGACTTCTTTTAGAATAGAATAGAATAGAATATTTATTTTGCTACTTAGGAATACATAGAATATTTCCGGTGGTAGCGTTTTCTAAGAAATTTCTAAAAATACACAAAAAAACAACATCAAACAGCATTAAAATATTAACATGTTACCAAATACAATTTTACAAAGTTAATCTATTAACCATATTTACTTAGTCTAATTTTAAAATTTTTGACATTCTGAGGGAAAGTCTCCAGCACTGCAGCAGGTAATTTGTTCCAATTTTGTATCGTTCTGTTTACAAATGAGAATTTACCTACATCTGTTCTCTGTTTTCTTTGCCGAAGTTTGAAACCATGATCCTTCCGCGCGACGTAAGTTGGTTTAGATAGTCTTTCCCGTACTTCACCCCACGGACGATCCCCTCTTATTGATTTGAATAATGCACAAAGACGCGATTTCTCTCTGCGTTTTTCCAAAGGTTCCCACGATATAAATTCAGAATTTGAACGTCCTCTGCTAACAAATTTTGCAGCATATTTTTGTACTTTCTCGAGAGATTTTATTTGCCCTAAACGATAAGGGTCCCAACATATGGAGCCAAATTCTAATATCAGACGTACTAGAGACGTGTACCCTAATTCCCTTGATTTTCCACTTCCTTTTCTAAGTATTCTAATTACAAAGTGTAATGCCTTCCACGCCTTTTTCACTATATAATTTACGTGTTCTGTGAGACATGTAATTCACAGACATGTTACGTTTTCAAGTGAGACATGTAATTCAAGGTGCACTTTACTTTCATCTATTGTAGTCTTGTGAACTATTTTAACTATACTTGTGTTTTTTAAGGAGGCATCTCAAGGTCACGCGCGAAAGATGCAGAGGGAAGACAGACTCCAATGGGGATCTGCAACGTCACTACAACTCCGACTTTTATGGGTTCCTATTGGAGTCTGCCTTCCCTCACCCTCTTTCATGCGTGACCTTGAGTTGCCACGTTAAATAAATACAAGTTAAAGTATAATTTTTACAAAACATACATCTTCAAAAAAACAAATAAAATGATTGATTGATGTGTCAGTTTTCTAGCGTAGCGACTATATATCTTTGACCCCGGTGAATAAGCTGATAATTAAAAAAAAACTTAATTTTACAGAGAAGCAAAAGACAATTTTAAACTAACCAGCTAGTTTCGAACATCCTGCCACCGACAGGACTCGAACCTAGAACCTCCCAGTCAGAGGTACTGCAACGACCCGGGGTATTAAAACACCGCGAGATAGTAAACTCGTTCTTAAAATTATTATTTATTTTACTGTCTATAGATTTTTCAATATATCAGACTGTTATTGATCCTTCCTTTTAAAGACAAAACATTTTTTTAAGTTAACTATTTCATATCAATATACATGTGTTATATATTACATGTGTTATATAGTTTCCGAAACGTTGCTGTATTATGTATCACATGTTATATATATATATATATATATATATATATATATATATATATATATATATATATATATATATATTGATATACAACAGTTACCCTAAAAAAACATTTCCGTCTATAAAATCAAGGAGCAAAACTCGTTCTTGCCGGTTTCACACGTAGCGTAGGCTTAAACCAGATAGAACAAGTTGGCGCAAGTCAGGAACAGTCGGTCTACTTCGTGATGAGTAGAGTTCCAGAAAAGAAGCGGTAAAACCCACACGTGCGAACGAGGGTGGCGAATGCGATAAAGGAAGGGCTGGCGCAACGGCTGCCGAGAGGATCACGCAGACGGAGGGGGGAGGAGGGAGGGGAGGAAGGGGAGGAGGGGAGGAAGGAAGGAAGGGGAGGAGGGAGGAAGGGGAGGAGGGAGGAAGGGGAGGAGGGGAGGAAGGGGAGGAGGGGGAGGAAGTGGAGGAGGGGGAGGAGGGGGAATGAGGGGAGGAGGACGCACACGTCACGCCTACGTCAACACGGCCCCGAGTGATTTTTGGCATGAATAATGCATGGCCGGGCTCACAGAGCGCGCGCGGAGCGCGTGCGGGGCGGGGGCGGGGGCGGGGGCGGAGCCCACCTGGAGCAGGGCGACACGCTCTCCGCAGCGCCGAGATGGAGAGCGGCCCGCCCACCCGCACGCCCTCTCAGACATTACACAAAGATTTATTCGCTCGCGATGTGTCGTTCCTCGCGCTGTGCCCCATCGAATTACTCTCTGGGTGCTCGACGGATGCATAGAGAACTTGCATCCTCTGGACCTGCTTGCGTTTCAAGAAGACTCTTTACTCTACTTGAACAAACTCAGGATAGATCATTCTGGTCCAATCAAAGCCATTTGATAGTGTTTCAGTAATAAAACGTGAACTTTAGACATCTGCGTTTTCGATTCACAAAACACTTTGTTTTCACGAAGTCTCAGGTCTAAAAAACCAGAACTTTATTTATCTCAAGAATGAAATATTAGTTTTAACTATTGTAACAAGGCAAAGGATATCATTATTCAAAATTAATTCGTAACATGTTAATACGTCCTAAAAAAGGCGGGGTCATTATTAGAAGAATATTATGTTACCAGAACATGCGATGTGAATCCTCTTTCCTGGGAAGAAACAATCTTGTTCGTAATAAAAAAAAGACTGTGCTTCTGAATAAAAATGCAATCATAAATATGTTAATGGACATCTGCAGGTCAGTGAGAAGGAAGCACGAAAGCGCTGACGCCAGCTAGTATGGCGTTCTCTGTTGAAGGGCCGGGCGACTATGTAAGGACTCAGAATAAAAACTTTAAAAACGTTTCGTCAGAATATGAAAAATGTACCGTCCTGCAAACGTAATATTCCGCGTTGCAAATACCCTGGTCCGAGGGTTTGTTGGCAATGGACAACCCTGTCTGACGACTGCTATATCAAATGAGGTTTTCAAAAGTACTGTTACGTTTCTAGTGGTGGTGAATTAAAAGTCCCGTATTAATTTAACAAAAACGTTTATTTTGTTTCTTAACACAATCACTAAAAACACTTGATTATTTATTTACACTACTCTTCTCTTACACTTTCGCACAGTCCTAAGCACTGACCACAGTTCGCTGCACTGATCACAGTTCGATGCACTGGTCACAGTCCACTGCACTAACCACAGTTCGATGCACTGACCACGGTTCATGTCACTGACCACAGTACGATGCACTGACCACGTTTCACGTCACTGAGCTCAACCACTGCACTGCTATTCACCCCGATGCACACACTTCACAGTTCAGCTTCCACTGCGGAGTGCTCGCGGTCGCCCACCGTCGCGTATTTATACTCGGCGAGTGCCGTAGACAACTTTCCGAACCCCGCGAACGTTCTGGAATAATCTAGTGCAGGCAGATGACGCAATCCACGCTCACAAGCAGCTCGTGGTGGCGCCAGCAGATGACGCAATCCGCGCGTACAGGTAGTTCATGGTGGTGCCGGCCGGTGACGCAATATTCGTTACAGTACATTCTCTAGTTCCCACTACTAAGATAATATTTATTTTATCGAAGAGCATATAAAATATATTAACGTTAATTGAGAGCAAAATAGTTAGTAATAATAATAAATAATAAATATTTCCGTTATTCCTGCCCATGGAACTGAACTGACTATTTTTAGGTAGCGTTAGATAGCATAGTTTGCACGCAGGGTTGCCCATTGCAATCAGACTCTTAGGCTACGGTATTTTGGACGTGAAATATTACGTTTTAAAGGGTGTACAAATGCGGTTAAACTATTGATACTTATGAAAAAATGTTATTTCTTCAGGAATAATTTTTCTTCACAGCTTTACCTCCATATATTCTATATGGAATCAAACTCAGGCCACACCTGCTTGTAAAATGGACCTTTTTTTGCAATGGGCCCTTTCCTCTCTACGAAAACTTCGAGAACATTTTCTCGCCTATGCGTTGTTCTTTCTGAATACAAATGTTTTTACTCAGCTATAATTTATTTTCCCTTCTTCTATTTACACGAGTGTTGACACAAACGTTACGTAATTATTAAGGGGCGGTCAAGAGCGCGTTATGGATGCATTACAGGGGGAAGGGGGCTATTCAAACAACTCCAGATTTGCGTAATGTAATTTATGGACGGCTTCCAATCATGAAATATTTCATTCATTTCCATTAAAATGTAACCTTTTTAAATTTCAAACACGAGTGATATTTCAGAGAACTAATGAATGAATATATATAATTAATAGTAAATAATAATTTTAACAGAGTCATCGGCTGCGTTGTGAAGGCCCTCTGTACAAATTAGCGAAAGTGAATCAGATCATGTCAAGAATGCAAAACATTTTAATTCTTAAATTAGTAACAATTTATATAATAATCAGTAACTCACAAACAAAACATACGTCTATGAATATATCACGTATATTATATTTAATTAAATGAGAGCTCTTGAAATCAGTACCAAACAAAACAAATTTAGGTGAATAAATGCAACAGCTCTATGATAGTTAATTAAATAAGCACGCTTGCAATTTACAGTTGCTGAAATTATACGTGTCTGGTGAAGTTTTATTTGATTCTATAACTGAACTTATGATTCATGAATTGCCTATTTTGTCCAAAATTGAAGAATGATATCCATTCAATTGAAGGTATTGTAATGATCCAACGTTTCGAGACCAAAACCCCATATGCAACGTTGCCAAAAGGTGGCAAAGAATAAACGTATATGTGGAGTGCCACGGTGCCGATAGAAACATGTTTGTAAATCCAAATTAAAATAAGAAATTATAGCATGTAAAATTTAGGGAAAATTGAATATAATCATCCGATAGAGCAGAAATTATAGAACGAAATAAAACAAACGGCATTAAATTCGGTTAACACATTCGGAAGTTATAATTTGAAATATATTTGGAATTTTTAATAAAATGAACAGAATATATAGCCATTGTTGTGTTAGAAAAGAAACATTACAAACAGGGTTTTTGAAGAATAATTACCAAACGCACGGACCGATTTAGTTGAAACGTTGAGAAAGAATAGAATAAAATACGGGGAAGACGACAAAATTAACATCAACTTTGTCGCATTTTCGGAAGCGAAGTAATCATAAAATATGTGGAAGTTGGAATGAAGTCAATAGTGTAAACAAATGACGCCATGCTGAGAAGTTAAGGAAATCTTCCAGAACCAACAGAGCAAGCGTGTGTCAATTATTTGTGACAAAAATCAGTAGTAACAATGTAAATTGTGAAGAAAGAATGCAGATGTGAGGCAGATGTGTCGTGGACATGGTGTTGAACGCTTCGTGTACGTGAAATCGGTGTGTCGTTAGTTTTTTTCGGAAAGTGTAAAAATAGTTAACGAGAAGTAACGTCGAAAGATTTATAAAAATTTTGGAACATTAGAAAAGGGAGCAAAAATTTAAATTCATTGAATTCATGTTATTTTATTAGTAA
Organism: Teleogryllus occipitalis; assembly: GCA_011170035.1. Taxonomy (NCBI): domain Eukaryota; kingdom Metazoa; phylum Arthropoda; class Insecta; order Orthoptera; family Gryllidae; genus Teleogryllus; species Teleogryllus occipitalis. Next base: position 52,572 of record BLKR01002492.1, read on the forward strand.
AACTTCAAGCAATTACGGATAATCAATTACGTTGTATTCTAGTGTGAGGAAATTTGGCGCGGTAAACATTTTTATTATGGGACTTAACTGAATCAGTACACATCAGTATAATTTAGGCGATTATGTTCCAAAATAAATGGAAATAAGCAATAGAACTTTTCAAGAGGTAACGTGTTTGACGATGCGCGAAAAGTTGTTTCTGTTTTCGTGTTACGTATTTTGCCGAGCAGTACGCCGCAAACATACAGAATTTATTAGTCGGTGACAGGCTAGCGGCTGGACTTTCACATTTAGGTGAAACATAGTGGTTGACGAGAAGTGGTTCTCGGAGGCAACCGCGAGTAAGAGTGGCCGTCGACTGACATCGAGGAGCATTGGACAGCGGACACCGGACGTCTCCAGTACGAAAGATGAGCTGAAAAAAGGGAAGTGAAACGCATATTGTGACGTCGTGGGAATACACAATAATCACAGACACGAGCTTCAATGATAAATATGTACAGGTTTATTCACAATATGTACAGTAATAATTAAGTTACTCAGCTCTGGTAGATCTTTACTTCCCTGATCGCAGGAGCGATCCTTAAAAATGAATAACTGACTCGTGGCCCGCGCCACTCCTCAGCGAGCCTTCCGCACACAGCAGACAGCTCCGGCGACCGCTGTCACCAGTGGATATAGTCCACAACGGCGTCCCAACACATGGTTTGCCGCACGAGCCTAGCTCGGCTCCGCACCGCCCTGGGCGCAAGTTTTTGTGCGTTCGCACGAGGGTTCCCTCTCAGCTCAACAAACCCCACCCCCGCGCTCTGCGTCCGCTCTTATATAGCTTCCACCCACGTGACCTGAAACGTCACTGGGTTTTGCACACGGCCCACACTGACCGCTTTGCCAGGCATTTTTGGACATCCATTTCCCTGGATTCCAAGAATTTGTCACGCGGCACGCGGCAAAAATGCGCTGTCCCGTACTTTGGGCATCCCTTTCCCTAGCTCTTAGGATTTCTCAGAATACCTCGGCGTGTCACATCCTGCCTGGCCCCTGGCGTCTAATCCTCTGTCGCCGCCCCATTGTGGCGATTTCTAGCTGTAGCCTTACAATACGTTACAATATGCATGTGTGTGTGTGTGTGTGTGTCGGAATTCCTTGAAATGCTTCGTATCAAAACGCATCCCATAATTAAAAACAATTTTGTTGAAGATCAAGTTTTGTTAGTAGGAATAAAGTAGAAATAGTTAGAGCAAAATAGGGAATGCGCATTCGAGGGATGAATGTGATTTTGATATAGTCTGTGTTAGTGTATATGAATGATTTTTTGTTATTGTGTATTATCTTGTTTTTTTTTCTTCGTTTGTGTATGTTGATGTTATATGATATTATATGTTAACGTAGAAAGGAAGACGGTGAATTATCGCCGTAGAAATGGAAATTGAGCAGAAGGGTAAAGGAGTAGAAGTTAGAAACGTAAATAAATGATCGAACCAGAAATGCGGTTCGTTTTGGATCAATTGAGATGTTTGCAGTAATTTAACCTAGCATGCACAATCTAGTTACCTCACTGCGATTCCTGTATAGGAACGCCAGCGTATCCACGGCAGTAGATAGTTAAAAGGGAAAAGAAAAAAGGGGATTTATTATATATATTTGATAAATGCGCGGGCATAGATAACGTAGAGAAATTAGAGGATAAAATTAATGAATGATAGGAAGATAGCAGGAGAGAGCAGGGAGAGAGTGTTACAATACATTAAATGGCGACCCAACGGTGGAATAATATCAAGGGGTAAATCAACAAATAAATAAATAGATGATAGCAGACAGAGGAGAAGAGATAAATAGATAGCTGAGAGTAAATAAATAATAGACGAGAGAGTAGAATTTATTATATTAAATGGCGGCCCAACGGTGGGGCCAATAGAATAGATAGTAAGAAGGAAGGGGTTCATTACAGTATGTTTTTAAAGAGGAGATATTCGCTTGACCCGTTATTGTAATAGCGTCTGGTTCTCGTATTCCAACGTGAGCCGTATGTGAACTTATTGTCGAGCGACTTGAATGATTAGTAATTTTGTATGTGTGGTACACAAACCAGATTTTTGAGCAAAGATATTTGATAATTTAGAAATTTCATTCCGTTTCTAGCAGGAAAATACCACACGTTAGATTTTAGGTAAGAAGGATTAGACGAGAGAAAAAGTCGATCCGTTTTCAGTTGCTTACCTCGTTTCTCCGACAACAATTTGTAAAAACGTACAGGACGCCTATAAAAGTTGTGTTCATGTATAATATACTCGGCCATGTTGAATTGGAAACAAGTGCTTTTCGCGGCGATAAAGCTAAGGCGATAAATTTGCATGAGTGAAATACTTCAGATTGGACAAGACATATAATTCTTAAATTTATTGGTAGATATCTCATGAGTGAAATAATCATATTCATTCAGTTAGGTTCCTGTGCTTTTTTTTAAAAAATATTGAAACAGTAGCATGTGCCTTATGAAAGGTATCTGTAAATATCGAAAGGTTTCTTTGCAGTTCTCAGGGTATCAAATTAAGATAGATAAGGAAATACGAAGTTAGAAAAACAATTCCGTGCACGGTTGAAACGCTAGAGTGCTGCATAGACCGAAATATAAACAGCCAGACTTTGAGGCAAAGGGAAAGGTATGTGAACAGAACATGGCAATGCATATAAATTGAATTCTGACAAGAAAGTAGAATCAATATTATTTCTTACATAAATACACGAACCTCCGTAAGCAGGGCCTTTATTTGATTCCCTTACTCTACAATAAGATCCTACAAGGTAAAAACTAGGAATTTGGAAAACTAGGAATGTTCCTCGTCCCTGAGATTTCTCTACTAACTTCACGTTACTTATGTTTTGTATGCTCATTATTTCCTTTATTTTATTTGTTAAGATGGTGAGACATTTTTTTGAAGGCCCTAAGGCATCAGAGTTTCCCAAAACATGCATTTTCGTTCAAATTTCGAGAGAGATGTTTTTTCATTATTTATATATAACAGCAGTTAACTCCGACACCATGTGACCAACCTCCATGAAAGTTGGCACATATACGAGTTTTTTTCACATACAGGGTTTATGTGCTGTTAATTTGGTTGTAACTCTACTAGATGAAGTTGTAGAACAAAACAAAATATTATTGTCAAATGCAACCCGCAACACTCGGTAACATTTAAAAAATCTATATCGTTAATAACTCCTAAACGAATTGATCTAGAGCATTAAAAACTAAAATATTGAGTCTGAAAACCTCAAAGAAACGTTTCTCGTACCATAATCTAAAGGATGGGATCCTCTTGAACATACTAGTATATTTTATGCTGGTACGGCGCTTCTCGATAATACACCACCTGCTCAGAGGCGTGTGTAGAATCTGCAACTAAATGTGAATGAGAGGTTTAGAGAGAGAGACAGAGACACAAAGACAGAGATAGTGACAGTCAAACAAACTGAGACAGGGGCAGAGAGAGACGATGAGAGAGAGAAAGTGATAGGAAAGGAGAAAGAGGGAGATGAAGGTCAGAAGAACGTCTGCCAGGTTCCGCTAGAATACAATATATTCTTAATAGTAAAAATATTGTTTAACAAAAAAGGAGGACTGAAATAAAAATCAGTTTGGTTGATGCAAGCGAAAAAGTTTAAGCGAAAAATTTTAGTAGACTAACGATGCTAAACGAGGTCCAACGGCATTCCAGACCTACCTTCCCTTCTACTTCCTTCTACTTTGAAGATTGTGATTGTCTGCAAACCAAAATTTGAAGAGGTTCCTACGACATCCTCAGCAAATATAAAGCACGTCGACTTATAAAGGATGATCTTAGGCGAATGAACATTATTCAGAATTCCCTCGGCTTCCAAATTTCGATTTCACCGGGTTGAAGTGAATTTTGTCGTCCCGTGACGCCAGTTTCAAGCGTCTCGCGAGAAGCGCGCTCTAGAGGAGGGAAGGAAGGGGGGCCTCTGCCTCCGCCTCCGCCCTCCCGCCCCAAGTAATCACGTGATAGATATAGGGGGGCCTTGGTTCGCGCGACGTTGACAAACTTGACATGTCCTTTATAAAGATCTTATACCGGCGACATCCTGCAGTGAAGTGTGTCATCCATCTTGGCACGCGGAAGGGGTTGGGACGCTAGCTGCCGCAAACGCCCGTCTCTTCCCCTCCCCCTCCCCCCTCCCCCACCCCACCGCCGCCAGCACCAACAATGCGGTGCTGACAACGGGCTGAATAAATGATGGTAAATACAGAGCAGCGTCTCGACGCGCCGCGTGTGCCGGCCGCCAGACCCGTCTTAAGACGCCTCCGCCTACAGCCTCCTGCAGCCCCCGTTTCATGCATCCTGCCTTTGACAGCTCGCAACACAAGTCAACGGGGTGAACACCAAATTTATGGAACGATATGGTTGCGTGTTTTTAATTGCTGTGGCCGCTGACTGCGCTTGGGGCAACTAGCCAAAAGAAATTCCGAAGAGGTAAGCATTCCTAGATAATTTGAAAGTTTATATATTTATATTATTATAAGTAAAAAACACTTTTTCAGTATCAGGAGACCCCAAAACGTGTACTTCCGTTGAAATTTCGAAATCGATTTTCCGCATGGTTTCGTGTTTTTAATTGCTGTAGACACCGACTTTGCTTGGTATGCCACTAGTGAAAATTAATTCCAAAGAGATAAGCATTCCTAAATAATTTGAAAGTTTAAATATTTATATTATCATAAGTAAGAAAACACTTTTTCCGTATCAGGGGACCCCAAATCGTGTATTTCCGTTGAAATTTCAAAGTCGATTTTCCGCAGCATTACATAACTTTCTCTATACTACGTATATTTCTCCATATATACGTACGTATACGAGAAAGTAAAAATTATATTTACCGTGTTTGCAGGTGTATATGATTATTTTTAACATGAATTTCATTCTTTAATGTTAAATTTTATACCTATGAAAGGAATGGGAATTCTAACTTGTGAAAAGCAATGATCTTTTCTTTATATTCCGCCGAGAGTCTTTATGATATTTTTTTAATACGCATGGAAAGACGGTGTCTTTTTATAAATCTTCTACACCATGAGGTTGACCCAACGAAATTTTCAGCTTTCTTTATTCTTGCAATACTTTTAGCTTCTGTAATAGTCAACTTTGTAAAAAAATACAAATTCCTGGTGTGTAGTATTCAAAAATTTGATTTTTGTAATGCTATATACTAAACATTCAAACAGTTACGAAAAATCTCATCCGTTGTATAAGACGAATCCTGTTTTTTGACGAGTTTCTGAGGGGAAAAATTGTGTCTTATACACCGACTAATAAGGTAACATATTACTTTCACATTACTGTGCAAGTGGGTCATAAATAGTACAGAAGACAATGTACAGTATTATTTACAATATTACATTTATACATTATTACATTAATATTTATAATCACTTTTTTAATGTATCATAATATGTCAAAAAGATCTAGGTACTTTGGAAGTTCAGAAAGAAGTAGACAAATATGTCCAAGACCCTTAAAGTACTGAATGATAGTGAATATCCAGAATTTGAACCGCTTTTAACAAAAGATTACAATACTCTTTGAACGTTTTATTACCAGTTATTTTATTATATAATACAACGCTACACATCAGAAGCTGTCTCTGTAGTAATATTTCATTTATTAAAATCACAAAAAACTAACAAACAAATGAAATCAGCTTTAAAAACTCTGTATTTACCAATGGAAACTGTGAGACCCGACATACAACACATATCGATGTACGCAGTAAAACCTTTTTATAAGTAAATAATGCAACACTGGCAGTGTCATATTTGTGTCGAAGTGTGAATGCCAGAACGAATCAACATGAAAATGTATTCCAACTGTGAACGCTCATGTCAAAAATACGAAACCCACGAAGCCACATGCATGCAATCGCTTTCTTGCAGCGCCGCTCGAAGCGGTCTGTGGCATTTGCGTTCACAGCACCGGACCGGGCAACATTTATAGGCTTCATTTTTAGCAGCACACCAGAGGCAGCTGTTGCGCGTACCGGGGGAGCGGGGGACACGACAAAGGACTGCTCCCGCGCGCCCAAAGCCGCCACCACCGCCCGCTATCATGCCCTGCCGCCCACCGCCCCCGCGACCAACCACTGCAACCGACCAGCAGCCAGCCAACGCTCGCACACGGTGCCTGCAAACGCACGCGAGACGAGGTGCGCGGGAGAGCAATATACATATATATATTTTTTTTTTGCCCTGGCTCTCACGGGAAATACGATGATTTCAAGTTATTTTTAAAATCAATAGATACTACATACATATTACGTATTTGACGAAGACACGGTTTGAACGCTGTGAAAGTACATACATATGTGTGAGTTCTTTGTGACCCAACGTAAGAATAATAGTATAAAATATAGAATATTTTTGCTTTTAAGAATTTGAATTTACGAATGTCGCGTTCAGAAAGAAAATGGTATAACATGAGCAATTTATGGCAAAGGCATATTTCACGGATGAACTTGTGTATTATCAAATATTTTACGGCCAAGTCACGAGTTTCGTTCAATTCTTTAAAATTATAATAACCACAATAATTATTATCTATGTCTGTTTTAAATCGTTTTCTCTAAAAAACATAACTGGCCAATAGTTTACATTTTTAGCAAATTTTCGTCCAAACAGGGTTTTTTCGGTTATCGGTCTGAGGCATAGTACTCATGAAACCAGGAGGTATAGGGAGTCAACTAAACTGGACTACTTAAAAACGAAATAAACCTTTACGTTCTGATTTTTATACGCGCATGTAGTCAAAGTTGATACTCTCCGTGACTTTTATCTGCACTCCCCGTCGGTGCACAAGTACGCAGACAGGCTGGTATTTGAATCCTGCCAGAACGCAGTTTACCATATCGGTAATCTTCCCATTCAATGTCGGGATTCCCATTCAATGTCGGTCGGGCTGCCCTGCCAGCTCAGAGCTACCAGCTTTCCAGGCTGGTACCGAGTCAAAACAATGCTCCAAATCAAAATGTGCTGGGAACAAGTTGCTTCTCTACATACTGAGTACCGGGTAAATGCCATGACGAAGACAAGAGCCGTAAAGGGGGCCACCCAAAGTAAGGTTCGATCGGCTCAAGGCCCCAATCCCGCCTCATCACTGACTTATCTTTATGCTATCGACGTGAGTGCTGCCAGAACTTAGTCGACCTGGTAGGGTGGTTCGTGTCCCGTCTTGGAATTTTATATTTGGGACATTTATATGTCTGAACTTTTATAGTAGGTGGGTTCCAGGTCGTAGCAAACAAGCCCTTAGCCCAATTCCGCCCGAAGGTCGACGCGACAGGGGCCAATTGGTAGGTTATCGGGAAAACACAGCAACATGAAGCTTAGCTTTGCCTACTCACAGTCTCCACCGTCGAGCTAACGACGTGAGTGCTATGCTATGGTCGTTTACAAGTCTCCACCAGAAGTCATGCCCGCCCCAGCGGAGAGTAGTCGACAGGAGTCGCGCAAGTGGCCATTGTTTTCTGACACGATGAAGCCACCGGCGTGCGAGTCTGTGGTCGCGGCGCGAGGCCCCGCAACGCAATGCGACCGCCACAGCCCCCCCCCCCCGACCCTTCGCCGCTCCCGATGCCTCCCTCGCTCCCGACACCCCAGCCGCCCCAGCCGTCCCCGACATCGTCGACATCGCCTCCAACGCCCCCACCGCCCCCGATGATTCCCCGCTTCCTGCCCCCGTCACCTTTGACGATCCCGCGCACCCCCCGCCCCCGCCAAACCAGCCCCTCCTGATGCCCTCACCGTTCCCGCCGCCCCCGCCACCCCCCACCGCACCCGCCGCTCCCGTCACCTCTGCCGCACCTACCGTCCCCGCCACCCATATACCTCCTCCGCCCCCAACGTCCTCGCCACCCTCGCCGCCCCCGTCGCCCCGTGGCCCCCCGGGCCACACCTCCCCTGCCGCATCCGCCACCACCGCCGCCACCGCCACCGCCACCGCTCCAACCGTCCCCATTTCCGCCTCCAGCCCCGGCATCGCCATCGCCATGACGCCACCACTAACAACACTACCACCGCCGCCCCATTGACCCGGCGCCTCCTATGGAATTCTGTTTGGAATTCCGGGCGGCGCGGGCGCTCTCGTCGCGCGGGCAAGAGGCTCTGGATATTTCACGCGGCGCCACCGCACTTTCCAACGTCAGCGATCGGCGGCGGCGGCGGCGGCGGCGGCGGCGGCGGCGGCGGCGGCGGTGGCGGCGGTGGCGGCGGTGGCGGCGGTGGCGGCGGTGGCGGCGGCGGCCGCCGCCACGAGCGCAAGGGAGCGCGCGCATTCCACACGACGCACCGGCAGCCTTTGCCACGCAGCAGCCGCTTCGAGGCCAGTCCACGCAATTTTACACACACGCTCCAGAGCTAGGATACAGGGAGCGGTAGCTCAGTGCATTGACTTATGTCACTGCAGCGCTTCTGACCGGGAGGTCCTAGGTTACACTCCACACGGCGGTAGGATTTTCGACACTAGTTTTTCAGATAGGTCGAATTCAGTCGCTGTCTGGAGGAGAATTCTAGTGGCCGGCTGCTCTGATCGGTAGTTTTCCGTGGTTTCTCTGATCAACACCAGGCGAATGCCGGAGCAGTACCATACCAAACGGGCCACGGACCGCGCGCGATCTGTCCTTCCTCTTCCTTGTCCTATCCTCTCCCCTTACACAAAGACATACACTAACATGCACTACACAACCACATATTCCGGGAGACCGGTCGGGAGCTTTGAGGTTGTCCCGGCTGGGGCGGTGCCCCGCTGGTGGGAGAGTCTTGGTTAGGGGGAAACCCCACTAGCCGACGGTAGGTCAGCGCCGGATCTCGCCAACCAGCGGAGGAAGATCACCGCCATCTCCCGAGAACAAACATGCACTACACTTACGGGACTCTTGACCAAATCTGTTGACGCGCCCGGGAACACGAAAAAATTAATCAATCAAATAATCCATAGCTAGGTAGAATTCAGTCAGTGGCATCTGCACGAGAATTTCAGCGTCCAGCTGCTCTGTCTGATAGTGTCTTTGTCAGTACCAGGCGAATGCTGCAGTGGTAGTAATACCCTACTGACCAGGTCACGGACCGTGTGCAATCACCCTTACTCATCGGTACTATCGCCTTTCCGTAAGACACACACACACACACACACACACACACACACACACACACACACACACACACACACACACACACACACACGCTATCATCAGTAGTAACATCAATACTGATGTATGGAGTTCCCATATGGGCTAATACACTGCAGATCCAAGCTTCTCGCAGGAAAATCGCCCCTGTTTATAGACTAAGCGCCCTGAGAGTCTCCAGTGCTTTCCGCACCGTGTCTGAAGACGCAGTGTGCGTCATTGCCGGGATGCTGCCTGTCGAAGTACTCTCCGAAGAGCGAAAAGCCCTTTACCGGCAGAAAAGAATCACGTCTATGAGTCCAGAACAACTCAGACTACAGGAACGGCGTAAAAGCCTAAGAGTATGGCAAACGATGTGGGATTCCTCAACGAAAGGCAGGTGGACGTACCGCCTTATCCCGCAATTAGATGTTTGGATCAACAGAAAACATGGCGAGGTCAACTACTACCTCACACAGCTTCTATCGGGACATGGATGCTTTCGAGCATATCTGCATCGCTTCAAGCACGACGACTCTCCAGAATGCCCGGACTGCCCTGGAGTCAGTGAGGATGTAGAACACACGTTCTTCATGTGCCCCAGATTCATTAGTGCACGCAGTGCCTGGGAATCAACAGTTCGTTTGGAACTTCGGCCTGAGTCCCTAGTTAATGCAATGCTCTCCTCAAAAGAAGCTTGGGAGGCGACGAACGGATTCGCGAAGGAAGTCCTCCTGGAGCTTCGTCGTCTTGAAAGAATACGAGCTGAAATGAATGCCCAACGTGTAGATGGTATGTAGCGTAACCACAACCCCCTGAAGGAAGAACAACAGCTAGTTTCTCCCCCCGTGAAGTAATACCAAGCGGTAGTTCCACGGGGGTAAGAGATGTGAGAGGTGGCTTTTAGTCGGTAGGGGATATGCTTATCCGAGCCCGACATATCCAGGAGGAGCTACTATTCCTGGAATACGTAAAGAGTATTTTCCACCTCAACGAAAAAAAAAAAAAAAAAACACACACACGCTACAATACCACACATGTCATGATCTAGTCAGGTGATACAACTGTTTAATTGGTAGAATAGTGATTCCGGGCTCGTTAACTGCTAAGGTCATTAGATTCGTAAGTATAGTGCTTGTTTTTTACTTCTGAAGTGGCAATCTTATCCCGCTGGATAGTGAGATCCTGCGCCGACCTGCCGTCGTGTAATGGGGGTTCCCTGAACAAGGTATCTCCCACCAGCGGGACATCGCCCCAGGCGGGACAAGCCCAGAACTCCCGACCGGTTTACCGGCATGTTAGAATAGTGCATGCAAGTGTAAGTGTGCCCAAATAAGAAATGAGGTTAGGACAAGGAAGGGAAAAGAAAGATTGTGCATGGTATGTTGCCCGTTTGTTAGGGCACTACTCTGGCATTCACCTGGTGTTGATTGGAGGAACCACGGATAACTACTGATGAAAGCAACCGGATGCTAGAATTCTCCACCACCCACAATTTAAATATAAAAATATCATTGAAATAGAGACTCTTTGAACATCGAAAAATAGGTGCTTACCGCTTATAGTTTCGCATTTTAGTTTACATGATTTCTTTGCTTTGCTTTCTTATTATTTATGATTTAAATGTATACTTATTAAATTAATATGAATAATTTCAACTAAACTATACAAATTTTATAATTCCACCAATAAAATTTTCAAATTACTAAAACTAACAAAACTCTTAATATATACAATTTTTAAGTAAATGATTTAAATTATATAATTCCAATTATAAAATATTTTCATTGGTGTCACCCGGAGCGCATCGCCCCCCCCCAGTTCCCCCTAGCTATACCACTGGTGTGGTATCGCATATTATTACTAGAGCAGAATTGAGGAGCAAACATTCAATACGTGACATGGCCACATCATGCTTGAACAATTCAAATGAAAAATGAAGCATAAATATTGCACTTTAATCACAATGTTTAACTCAACGAATAAAGTACTACTTAATGTATTTTAAGACATGTCACGTTTCTTTCTGGAAATAAAATTCTAGGTAAAAACAACAAAAGAACTCCAGTTTGGCCAAATGGACATGTCACCTTTTGAATGTTTGCTCAACTGCCGTGAGTGGCGAAGCTGTTGTCGAGTCTATCTTCGCACCCCGCAGGCTTTTGTCCGCACTGCCGCCACATGCGCTCGCAAGTTGAAGCAGCGCTGCGCGAAATCCCACGCCCCCGTGCTTGAGCTCCGCACAGCATCGGAGGAGTTCTTGGAACTGGCGTTCGCGAAACGGGGAACGTTTTTTTCCCGCAACTGAGCACGTATTCCGAGATAGCAGCAAATAAAAATACCCAGCATACACACGCGTGCACAAAATTGCTTACAACTGCTACCTGACTTATCACGAAGACGACCCTTAGAAAATGGCTATTTCTTTTCCGACTTTCATTTTACATCCATATCTGATAAAAATTTCAGCAAGTGTTTTTTTGACAGAGATTTGAAAAAAATTAGATATGTCTGAAATCACGACTGTGTTCAATCGCTAGTATAAGAATTCAACGTTTAAGATCAACCTCCCTTTCAGTCTCGAACTCACATGAGTTCTGAAATTCGCGTCGTAATATTTACGCTTGATTTTCGTGCCCACAAATATGTCTACCAAATGTCCAATTTTAAATACGTAATATTACGCATATTTTCATATCTGGGTTAGAATGTTGTACGATTCACTGTCTTACTAATTTTACGTCAAATTGTCCTTCGGACTATTTGGTACAACTCACAGGAAATGTATTCATCCCTGTGTACTAAAATGTTTAAATGTTGCAACTAACATTCACCTTTCCTTTTGTTTAAATGTAAACAATATTAAAATAAGTCATTCAACAATATACTAGATAACGCTTTCAGAAACACGCATGTTAGAATCCAATTTTTAAAAAAAATTGTTTTTATTTTTTCAAATGGTATATTATTTTGAACAAGTCAATAATTCTTGTCATTCACTCGGATTAAACAGTATATGTGAAGTCCAGATGAGCCCGAAGAGAAGTTTCTGCATTTTAGCCGTCTCTTCTCGCCAGTCTGTTCTTCTACGTCTTTCCCGCCATCGCTTTCTCCATCCACCCCCCTACCCGCCCCACCGCTCCGAAAGCCCGCGGCTGCAGAGAAATACGGTCATCCGCCCAGAGTTTTACAACCGCCCACCGTAATGCTACCTTCATTTCTAGTTTACATAATGGCGGCTGTTTTTTGAATTAAATATAAATTAAGCGAGTCTCTTTTATTCGCGGTGACCTACTTCTATCGCTTGAAATGAAACACGAGTCCAACTTTTTAACCAAATGAAGACTTTTCTCTGTTTTTTAGCTGCCGGTACAAAAGCAATGCAAACTTGAGGTTCATTGTATTTAGGGTTAATGAAAATGGGACAATGTTTTAGAAATTTTAAGAAATTATTCATTCTTGATACCCGCAAGTAAAAATTCATCATAATTAAGAAGGAATAAAATAAAATTGTTATACAAATATATTAATAACCACGGTGATGCTGAGTTGTTTAGCCAATACAATTTCCCGTGGCAAGCAAATACCAATAACAAAAGTTATGCTACAAATTTCTCTCATGCATGCTTTTCCAGCGATAAATAACTTTTAAAGGAGTGAAAGATGTATAAAATAAATATTAATCATTGCAGTGTCCTTCAATTAAAGCACCATAAAGCAATTTGTCACCAAGTCATTTTTGGTTTGTAAATGACGTTTGTACGAGGCATGCGTTTAGAGTATCATATTTTGCTTTTACAGCAAAACATACTTCTAAAAGTTATAAATTAATTGGTGCAATGACATATAAATGAAATTACTTTCAATTTCCTGCCTTCTTATTTCTATACGTTTCAGAAGCTTTGATTTCTTAATGCGGCTTTAATTTTCCTCCGACTGCTTATTCATGAATTAAATCAATAGTTGAAATTTATTAAATAATAGTCGAATTACTCTTTTTCACGATCATATTAGCATCATATTGTAAACTAGGTAAAAAGGTCTACCCAAGTAGTCATTCTATTAATTAGCGACATGAAAACAATCTTTAAATTACTTTAATATTGAGGAATATTCGGGATTGTGGGAATTGATTTGAATTATTAAAAAAATCTACTGTACTTAATATTTATTTGTTATAATTAATAAAATGTATCTCTGTAATACATCAATAATGGCTAATGTGGCTAATGACTTAAGATGTTCTAAAACCAATAACTTAAAAAAATCTTTAAATTGCGATTTAACACAATTTTAGGACGACAGACTGAAAATTCATTTTCAAATCGTAGACCGTGAACATAAAAGAAATGCTGTCTCTGCAACATTATTCATAAAACTTAATACAACAATAAATTCCAAATTATAATGTCTCATATTTATTTCAGTTTGTGGTTTTGTTTCAAAAAACACGACTTTTCAATATTTCACTTTAATCCACAAAAATTGAATTTTTTATCTCAGTCCACCGCCTTTTCTTAATTTTAATCTCTCTCAGCTTGATGTTCGCCTTCCCTTGTGTTATCTCAGCAGAGAGACACCAGACAAAAGGAGTTATCAGATAATTTAAAATAAAACTTGTATAAAAAGTGAATAATAAAAATGTAAACATTTTAATAGATAGTAAATAACAGAATTACATTATTAAGGGAAAATATCGAATTTAAGATTACCAAACGAAAAAATGTTGTATAAATACACTTTCTTTATACACGATTTTTACGCAGATTTTCCTACATTATGCATAGTAAACAAGCACACAATGAGACACAAGGCCAATTGTACATGAGGACTCACTTTTTAAAAAAATTTAGCCATACATAATACATGGATTGTTACTTTTCCGTAGACTTTCATGAGCTCATATACAATAATATTGGGAATAAATAAGCTGAAGTTCTCTGGCCAACTAACTGAGAGCAAAGGAAGTGAGCGAACAAATCAAAAAATTGAAGAACGGAAAAAGAATTGATATGAATATGTATAAAGAATGAATACATACCGGAAAAAAATAAGACAAAAGTTCTGGCCATGTCCTTAAGTTTCCTTTGAGTTTTCAAGTTTTAACCAAATATTATCATAAATAGCAGTAAAAAGATGGGATCCCAGATATGATTTTACTGTTTTATGTTTGTTATTCTTTATAAAGTTTCCGTAATTATCTACGATAACACTTTTGTTCACTGTCTACAATAAATGGATTCTCAAAACGAAAATTGTCTCCCAATTGTGACTTGTGGCGGCAACTGTGTAAATTGCTGTTCCTTCAATCAAAATACTTAAAATAATATCTGTATTTCAAAGAGATCTACCAATAAGGTCAGGTACAACTAGTTCCCAAAACAACGAGTAGTTTCCATTCAATTTTGCATGAAATACTGGCAATTTTTAAATAATTATTTTTTCAAAGTTATCTCCCAATTTTCACATTCATTTTTTTATTGGATTGAGTCATTCACGCTAAATTCTTGCTCATTTTCCGCGAATTCTAAATTCCGAGAATTTGCAATAAATTGCAAAAATTTAACATTTTAACATTAACAAACTACATAGATAGAGATTTTTTTATCTAAAACAAAATCTGTTCTGAAAATCAGATATTTAAAAACGTCAAATTTAAAAAAAATAGTTTTCGTAATTTTGCTTGAAATAATGCAATTTATAAAAAAAATTATAAAAAGTGGTTCATTTTTTACCTTTTCTACCCCCACGGATGAAACAAGGAAGGCTTAAAATAATGACTCGGGTCTCATTTTCGTTCAACTCTTAATTTTCGAAAAACTGCAAAAGTTAGAAATAATGCGAGAAAGTATGTGCTGTGTAGCACCACTCGTTAGTGAATATGTCACTTCTGGACGTGACCTTGGTAAAGAAAATGAATGTGTTATGTCATCTAATTGTACCACGATTTAATAAATTCCATGTCAGTGTTAGCGACGTTAAAATTCCACGCACGATGAGTGACTCTTTTAAGTGAACCATCTGGATTACATATTTCCAAATGCATGTAATCCAGCAAAAATTAACTCTATTCACAATTAGTTCCGAACGTATGCTAAAGATATGGATTGATTGATTGATTTTTTCGTGTTTCCGGGCGCGTCAACTGCTTTGGTAATTAGTCCCGTTAGTGTAGTGCATGTTTTTCTCGGGAGATGGCGGTGATCTTTCCCCGCTGCATGGCGAGATCCGGCGCCGACCTACCGTCGGCTAGTGGGGTTTCCCCCAACCGTATTTCTAATCAATTACCACTCAGGTTGGTTGGTTGGTTAGTGATTCCAGGCGCGTCACCAGTTTAGGTCGTTATTCCTGCAAGTGTAGTGCGTGCTTTTTCTTCGGGAGATATGACCTTCCCCTGCTGGACGAGATCCGGCGCCGACCTACCGTCGGCTAGTGGGGTTTCCCCCTAATCAGGCCTCTCCCTCCAGCGGGGCACCCCCCCAGTCGGAACAAGCTCTAAACTGCCGACCGGTCTCCCGGAATATGTGGAAGTGTAGTGCATGTTAGTGTAAGTGTGTGTAAGGGGAGAGGATAGGACAAGGAAGAGGAAGGACAGATCGCGCGCGGTCCGTGGCCCGTTTGGTAGGGTACTGCTCCAGCATTCACCTGGTGTTGATCGGAGAAACCACGGAAAACTACCAATCAGAGCAGCTGGCCACTAGAATTCTCCTCCAGACAGCGACTGAATTCGACCTAGCTGACTAAAGATATGAAGAATAACCTTGCCATATCATTTATCATTCCCAGAACTGCTGCACACTTTTTTCTATTCGCAGCGTGTGTATGTTTTGCACTACGAGTCGGCGAGTGATGCTGTGTATCAATATTCAAGGCAATAATAACTTTACATCATTTACATACGCATTTGGTTAAATGCATCTGCGTCAAACATGAAGAAAATACAAACTATTCAAAATAAACTTTTACGGAGGTTTCTAAAGGTTCATCTACGACAAATAGATACATAAACAATTAGAAAAAGAACTAATTAAGACATTTATCATAAATCAGTCTTCCAATTTCTTCCACTCTTTAACAAATTATCTTTCAAGTTATTTCGATCTGGGAAAAATATATCACTTAAAACGAATTCGTTCCCGCTTCCCAAAAGGTATATTTCACTTCCCATAAATAATTTTCTATATTATTACTAAATATTACCTTCTCTTAAAACTCTAAATTTAAAATAAAAAATACAAAATAGTTATTAAAATCCAATTTTTCTCGAATAAATTATTAAAATGAAATCATAATTACCCATAATTAAAATATGAATTAAAATATGAATATCTAAAACGTTCTGCATAATTTTAATCAACATCCTGAAAATTTGTATAAAAGTGAACGCGAAATAAATATATTAAAAAAAGCGAGTGACGCGTTCTCAGCTGTTCCTACTACCTGCGTCACTTTCGCCTTCCCCCTCGCATCGCTGCCAACAATGAATCTCAGAGAAGCGCCGCAGCGCTCACCGTCACGGCTACAAATCCATTAAAAAAAATTGTTACTTCTTGTCCGCCATTTCTGCTTTTCACGGGCGTTTATACATAATTTCAGTAACTATAGGATGAACCATCATCAGGTCCCAATGTCAATATAAGAATATGAAAAATTAGCTTCGCAAGTTATGTTGTGTGTGTGTGTGTGTGTGTGTGAGAGAGAGAGAGAGGGAGAGAGAGAGAGAGAGAGAGAGAGAGAGAGAGAGAGAGAGAGAGAGAAAGACAAAGAGATAAAGAAAGATTATAATTTCTAATACTTAAGGAGGCTTGAAAATATCCTTACGATAGCGTGAGTGGACTCTCGGTGGTTGTCCCTAATTCTTACCTGGATGGTAAGTTGCTGTAGCTGGGGATTGTAGTAGTCTATCATAAAAGATTTTTTAAATTTTGATAATATGGTCCTGAATTGATTATATTTATAATTATATATGTAATTGTTCATTGCTTATAAACCACGTAGCTTTAGTAATTTTTCTGAGGAACTTATTTTGTATAATTTGAAGTTTGTTAATGTGGCTATGGCCTGCTTTTAATCTCTAACAATTTGTCCACTAAGAAACCGGAAATTACAATTTAAACATTGATAAAAGCAAAATTACATTAAGACAAAATTAACTGTGTTTAACAATATGACAAATTCAATTTTCAGATTATACATGAATATATACATTTTGTGAATTTGGATGAGAGAAACATTAAAACAATCACATTTGTTCTTGGTATCATGTTTTAGAACTAAATTACCTATAAAACTTTTTTTATGTAAAAATAAAATAAATAAAAATTAAAATTACAATTAGATTCTCCTAAGAACAAATCCAAATTGTTTCTTCTTTAAAATATTAACATATTAGTTTAAAATAAGTGATGACTGGTGATAGAGGCGCATTTGACCTCCAAAATGTTGCCAAGGCAATGTTTGCATGAAAAAATAGGTGAAATGTAACAATGAATGTTGTGTTTTAAATTTTAAAAAAGTTGTCTGTTTATTAAAACGTATTGGAACCTTTTACTAAAAATAGAAGATTTTAAGTTTTGTTTCCACAAACTTCGAAGTGCTGATTTTCAAGTTGCCACTGCTAAAAGAGGACAAGCAAATGTTTCTTGCAAACACAAAACTGGTTCAATTATAAGTGATGAATATAGTACTAAGATCACGATAAACGCACACATTAATTCTTAGACTAAGCAGGAAAATAGGGGAAGCAGGTGGACCACGCCCACTTTTGGGAAGTACGAAACGTTACCCGCGGGAAGCAAACGGTGTGCGCCCCACCTGCGTCCTTGCTGCTCCCGTCGCCCTCGCTGTCGCCGCCCCCTCCGCCGCCGCGAGCGTAGCAGCAGCAGCCGCAGCAGCGGTGGCGGCGGCGCTTTGGCGTCGTTAGAGGGCGGCGCCGCGACGCCGGAAGGAACAAACGAGGCGGCGACGGCGCACGGGGCGAGCGTCGGCGGGCGGGGGACGGGCAGCGACGCCGCGCAGCGCGCTCGTTAGACGCCGTCGAGGTGGTGGCGGCAACGGAGGCGATGATGGCGGCGGGACGCGGCGACGGCGGGGGGCGGGGCGGCGGGGCGGCACAAGGGCAGCCAGGGCGGCTGGGGCGGCTGGGGCGGCTGGGGGGGCTGGAGCGGCTGGGGCGGCTGGGGCGGCTGGGGCGGCTGGGGCGGCTGGGGCGGCTGGGGCGGCTGGGGCGGCTGGGGCGGCTGGGGCGGCTGGGGCGGCTGGGGCGGCTGGGGCGGCTGGGGCGGCTGGGGCGGCTGCGGCGGCTGGGGCGGCTGGGGCGGCTGGGGCGGGGGCGGCGGGAGGCAGCAAGGGCAGCAGGGGGCGGGGGCGGCGGGCGGCAGGGGGCGGCGGGGAGCGTGGCTGGGGCAGCTGGGGCGGCTGGGGCAGCTGGGGCAGCAGGGGCAGCGAGGGCAGCGGGGCGGCGGGCGGCAGGGGGGCGGCGTGGGCGGCGGGGGCAGCGGGAGCGGCGGGGCGGCAGGGGCGAGCGGGAGCGGCAGGGGCAGCGAGGGGCGGCGGGGGCGGCAGGGGGCGGCAGGGCGGCGGGGGGCGGCAGGGGGCAGCGGGGAGCGGCAGGGGGGCAGCAGGGGCAGCAGGGAGCGGCAGGGGCGGCGTGGGCGGCGGGGGCAGCGGGGGCAGCGGGAGCGGCAGGGGGGCGGCAGGGGCAGCGGGAGCGGCAGGGAGCGGCAGGGCGGCAGGGGCAGCTGGGGCGGCAGGGGGCAGCGGGGCAGCAGGGGCGCTTGAGGGCAGCGGGGGCAGCCGGGGTGGTGCAGGATCGGCAGGGGGCGGCGGAGGCAGCAGGAGTGTGGAGGCAGCGGAGACGGCTGGATGCTGGCGAGGCAGCAGGGAGCGGCAGGGGCAGCTGGGCAGCTGGGGCAGCCTTGGGGGCGGCAGGGCGGCGAAGGGCGGCAGGGCAGCCTTGGGGGCAGCCCGAGGCAGCAGGGCAGCGGGGGCGGCAGGGAGCGGCGGGGGCGGGGGCAGCGGGGCAGCAGGGGCGGCAGGGGCAGCGGGGGTGGCAGGGCAGCAGGGCAGCAGGGGCAGCGGGGGCAGCAGGGGCAACAGGGCGGCAGGGAGCGGCAGGGGGGCAGCAGGGAGCAGCAGGGAGCGGCGAGAACGGCTTGGGAGCAGCAGGGGTGGCCAGGGTGGTGGGATCGGCTTGGGGGCGGCGGGGGCGGCGGGGAGGCGGGGGCGGCGGAGGCGGCGGGTGCGGCGGGGGCGGCGGGGGCGGTGGGGGCGGCGGGGGCGGCGGGGGCCGCGGGTGCGTAAGTCCCGAACCTTGCTTGTCGCGCGTGAGTGGGACGTGACAAGCGAGACACGGGGCGCAGTCGAAGCACCTCCCGTTGGGGGAAGCGCGACCCATTGCGGCACAAAATACTGAAAATGTCCATACAGGTCAAGTCTAGAATGTTGTTATGATGGGAGGTAAGGACGCTCACGACAAGAGGCTAATAAACGAAAGCTGGATTTTCCTTTCAAAATCATTTTCTTAATAATATATTAAACTAGGTAGACGAAAAGAGACTTCCATGTAAAAGAGGGTAGAAGAACTCTGGAAGAAGGGAAAATTTAAGAAGACTATTTCACTCGTGAAATATGAACCAATACTGTTGAATTAGAGATATAAAATTCCCCAATCAGGGGGGGGGGTATCTCATAAAATTCACCGCTTTTTCTATCAGATTTTTCTTACTACTCCATCGTACTGGCCAATAATAAGCCGCGGCTCATCTATCTTTCAAGACGTAATGTATCGATATCTGTGTGGACGTGCAATAAACCGCTTATGTACTATAACATTATGTCTTTGATTTTAACATGTTTTCAATTATTTTCAATATTTGGCACATTTTGGAACTCTGTTGGACGTAATTTCATTTATGGAATTGTCCTATTAAATACCACTCGTGCTTTGGAAATTCTCAAACAAATCGCTTCCTCGCTGCTCTAGTCCGTTTATCGACAATTTCCAAACCACTCGTGGCATTACCTGTGAAAATTCTATGATCTTGACATTAAATGTACTTCCGTCGTACTTATAGAGGTAGACAGGAATATAGTAAGGAAAGAACACATCTGAAAATTACAGAAAAATAGAATGTCTTTATTTTAACTTCACTTTTTGTAATGGCTCCTATCAAATTCTTGGCAGAAATTTGCAAAAAAAAAAAACGCTTGGAAAAAAATTGGGGTTTTTAATAACACAGCAATGATGGAAAAATTTACAAAAATATGCAAATGGAAAAAGATTTGTGACATTTTGTAAAACATGAAAACCCGTATTTAGAACCAAGCCTACGATTGTATTAGCCCAACGAAAGACAGGTAAGTGATCACGTCTTGTAGCAGATCAGTTTCCCTACTAGCGTAAAACAATTACGCCGCGGAGCTCTATCAGCCAGAAACCTCAGCGGCGGTGCAAATTGCAGCGTCGGATGATGGCAAACGGAAGGGGGGAACACAACGCGGAGGATGAAGGCGGGCCCAGATGATGGCAGTGCAAACACCCCGAACAATGTACTCGTAGTCAAGAATAATAGGGTTTACTGAAAGCCTTCACACACATACGAAGAAGTAGCTTTCGAAACTACACTTTTATCCGACATTAAATAATGTATGTATGTATCTGGCGATATAGGGTCCGTAGTCCGACATCGCCGGCCAACTATCGGTGTCCCCCTTGCCTGGGCCTAGTTAAATTCCTATGCTTGAGGGTAGGAGCGACATGAGGCGAACATGACGTATTCTCTTCACAGTCACTAGCAAAATCCGACTGCTTGAGCTTTTCTTCGTCACACAGCTACAGAAACTGGGATGATTTTAAAGGAAAACCCTCAACCGGAAATTGAACACTGGACCACAGTTCGGGAAGCTAGTACGCTGCCCATGAGCCATCCCAGAGGCACATTAAATAATAAATTAATAATAATGAAATCGACAAGTGAAAATAATAATGAAAATTGTTGCATAATAATAATAATAATAATAATAATAATAATAATAATAATAATAATAATAATAATAATAATACAATAACAATGAAAAGGCACAAAGGAAAGTGGTAGAGACAGATTGCTAAGACGATGATATGACTTTTTATTAACATAGAAATTTGGGTGCATTTGAGCTAGATTTTTTAACCTGCTATTGCGCAAATTCATAAATACTCTTTCAGCTTGGCACCTCTGATGGCTGCAAGACAGGCTCATAATACAAAAGAAATTGTAAACATAAACCTGCCTCGTCCCTCCTCGGGCGAACACATTCACATGAAAATGTATCGATAGAACAGATTTAATCGTCCGTAGAGACATAATAGATCGATTTAAAAATCTTGCTCTTAACAAAATTCGGTTTAATATCATCAATCTAATGAAACAAGTCATCAAGATTCTGTTATGTTGAAAGGCAATAGATAATTATAGCGTTTTACCTCTGGAACTTTGGAACTCAACAAAATACTTTCTAGAATTCATTTAGAATATTTTAGCAAAGTTTCTAGTAAAACTAGTGTCTATCCATTAGTCTTAATAAAAGGGAAAAAATGAGCTATTGGTCGCCAGTGCAGGAGACTGAAACCTCCCAAAACCTTTTTTTCGAGAATACGCTGTGTTTTGTGCGGATTCGAACAGAAATGATGAATTTCTGAAAAAGACCGAGAGGCGTGAGTGGCACATGACTTCCCCCTCCACGGGGACCGGAAATGATTCAACAGCCAGTAAATGCATTGCAGCGGATGCCTGCATGGAAGATGTAGTGATGTATGATGAGGGAGGTGGGCTGGGTAGCGGCTAGAGTGACACTGAGGTGACAAAAAGGGCGAACAAGGACAAGGTGCTCACTAATGATGAAAATTATTTCGGGTTAAGGATGCCGGAAGTTCAATGTGATTATAGATTCAAATCATTATATTGAAAACCTAACGATTTTCGCTTACAAAGCCACTTTCTATAAAAACAAATTTCGTGATCTTGCTTTAAATGAAAGGCAATGTGCTATGGGTTGTTGCTTTTTACCGACTATACATTACAAACACTAAATTTTCATCAAACCTTAAAATGAATAAAATGAACGCCTATCTATTGCCATTTGTTCAATGCATTTTAAACACAAACTACAATAAATTTAGAATATAATATAATGATATATTTGCATGATGAGGTTGTAGTTGGCGAGCCGAAATAGCGAATATTCTACGTCCGAAGATTGGCTTTTACTTTCTCGCTACGGCGTAAATAAAAATGTATGTAATGCTGCGCACTCTTATTACAGGGTCCTAAAAAACGAAAAAGTGGATAAACCCAGTTGCGAAATTTAGAATAAATATTCTCTGAAACGTAGTGTAACCAGAATCTACGTCATGTGGGTCCTTGATACCGAAAAATCGAAAGACGGCAAAACATCTGTCTGTCTGTTCGTCTGCCCGTTCGTCCGTCTGTGAACAACGATAACGACTAAACCGTTTAGTTGATTTTATCCAAAACTGATGTACCCAAATTTATCTGTCTGATGCCGCAGCACCTTGAATTTGAACCGATATTATAATTTTGGAGGGTACTTTAAATGAAGGCTCCGGGACTTTTTCTAAATTTGAAAAAAAAATGACACCATCGATTGTCATTAAATTTTGTCATTGTGTGAAGGACGTTTAAGAGAATGGTGCCGCTCTCACATTCGTTGAAAACTCAGATTTTTCGAAAATTGCAAATGTGAAAGCATTTGGCCTCATCAGAAGCGAAAACGCAGCCTCCGGTTCGCGAGCCGCGCGGCAGAGAGATCGGAGAGAGCGCACGCCAGGCAGCGGAGCGACGCGCAGCCCCAGTGCTGCCACCACACCGCACCGCAGATAATCTTATCGCTCGTCGGGGCGGGCGGCGCGGCGCCGCGCCGCCCCTGCAGATTTATGGCGATCAGTTAGCGACCGCAGCTGCCTCCGCCCGCCCGCCAGCCCGCCCTCGCACAGCACTGGATGGGCCGTGCACTCGCCTCTCCGCTCTCAGGATGTTTCCCAAAAGAAGCCAAACTCTAGAATCGCTGTCAGCTACGGGTTACTTCAAAAAATACTCAAATATCAAAATCCACCTCAAATAGGTTAGTCCCGAAAGTGGTGGCTCAGTGCATCAAACTGATGTCACTGCAACGCTTCTGACCGGTAGGTCCTACGTTCGAATCCTGACGGTGGCAGGATTTTCGACTCTAGCTTGTGAAGTAGGCCGAATTCAGTCACTGTCTGGAGGAGAATTCTAGCGGCCGGCTTCTCTGATCGGTAGTTTTCCGTGGTTTCTCCGATCTACACCAGGTGAATACCGGAGCAGTACCCTACCAAACGGGCCACGGACCGCGCGCTATCTTCCTCTTCCTTGTCCTATCCTCTCCCCTTACACACAAACACTTACACTAACATGCAATACACTACCACATATTCCGGGAGACCGGTCGGGAGCTTAGAGCTTGTCGCGGCTGGGGCGGTGCCCCGCTGGTGGGAAAATCCTGGTTAGGGGGAAACCCCACTAGCCGACGGTAGGTCGGCGCCGCATCTCGCCATTCAGCGGGGGAAGATCACCACCATCTCCCGCGAAAAAAATACACTACACTAACGGGACTAATGACCAAAGCAGTTGACGCGCCCGGAATCACTAACTCAATCAAGTAGGTTAGAATGAAACTGCGTGGGCTACCCCACACATCGTTAATATACCGGGTGAGCCACGTAACTTTACCGCCTCCTGTAATTTTTCAACGTTTCAAGTTATTCCTATCCGGTTTTCACGAAAGTTCATGAGGGAATGGCGCTAATTAAGGCATGTATTCTTTTCGATTTTATCACTTATATTTTAAGATATATTGAGGTATCCTTGTGTTTTTTTTCACATGGAACTATACATATTTTTAGTCTGTCATGACGGGCGTAAAAATATCCAATCATATAAATTTTGTCACAAGTTAGATAAAAATTTTTTGAGTAATTTTGATTTTTTACGCCTCGATTTTAACGTTTATTTTAAATGTAATGGTCCACCAGCCATGGTCGCCAGTGCATTCTCTGCTGGCACGTGCTTGGATCGCTAGAATCCGTTAAATACGAGTCCGTATGCGCTAAATACGAGTCGCAAACATCGAAATTACTCAAAATGCTTATCTAACATGTAGCAATATGTATATCATTGAATTTGTATTTTTACGCCTAATTTTCACACTGACGAATATACTTGGAAAGGGGGAAATACCCGAAGCCAACGTGTTAGTCGGCGCCGGATCTCCCATTCTAGCAGGGGAGAAACTCTTCCACGTTCTGACATAGAACATGTATTATACATATGGGGCTAATCAACATAGCATTTGACGCATCCGGAAACAGAAATGAATCAGTCCAGAATCAGCCGCAGAACAGGAAATTAAGTTACAACAAACACACACGATCTATCGTGATGATAGTTTTGGTAACACGAAACATGCGCCCAATACCACAGCTATAGGGACTGTGGCCACATATTCTCTTTTTTATACCGTTTTCATGCTTTGGGCCAGAAATTCACATCAGAATCTGCCCAGTGTCAGCAATTTTTCGTACTTACAATATTGTTCCAACGAACCCTATATTGTTGGAATATTTTTCCTATAGAACCACTGCTGTTAATGGTTGATATTATACTGTGCAGGACATAGAGTAGTAGTACCAAAAAAATGTTACTTCAAAAACATCTTACTTTTCAAAAAATTATCGCTTTTAAAGTTGTCAGTGATCGTTCTTTAATTGTTAATATGAAACAAGTAAGATTGTAAAAATTACATTTTTTATAAAATTACAGCATTTTAATGATTTTTTTCAAAGAATAACGAATTTAGGAGACACAAGAATGAAGATCAATACGTTTTATTAAGTGTCTAGACATTGGAGGAAATAATATGTGGTAAGTTTAGATTTCCATTTATAAAAAAATTGTATTATTATGCATCAAGTGATACAATTGAGTGTTATTTTCAAAAAATTAGCAAAACATAGTTGGTAAATGTCAAAGTACAGTTTTTGGAAAAGTGAAGCGCTAAATAGTTTACTGCGCACGGCGACACGAGAGGGGAAAGCGAGGCCAGGACAGTAAGCTGTCAGCTGACACAAATCCGCGACTCGGCCGGCCACACCCATTACACCAACGATTGCAAAGCGCGGTCACCCAGCACGACCACGTGCGAAGCTCAAACATTGCGGGCTTCAAGGTGAAACGGCGGTTGCACGCGCGCGTAAAGATAAGCGGCAACGCGCACAAACAAGTGATTTCACAGCGCAGCCGACTACACGAAACGCCACATTACGAGGCATTTTCATACCCACGCTGATGAGAGTAAATGACAAAATCGTACTGATTTCTGAAAACAAAAATTATGTAATGATCACCAGTCTGCATAATGTTTCCATTATTTTTGAAATTGCATCGCGTTAACGTTCAATTCGATATTTGAGCAGGGAAGTATTGAATTGCGAGTCACAATATAATAAACATTAACACAACTTCCCACAATTTGTAATAGAGCTAATACATTGATTTTTAATTTTGAAATCTGAAAACATACTTTCATTCGGCTCTATATTTGATTTGCTGATGTCAGTTAGGCTATTCATGCAACAACACATTTCTCATACCAGAGGAGGATAGTAGAACAACAAAATGGAGTAAAATAATACAATCATAAAGCCTCTTTCAGCATAAAATAACATATTTTTGGGATGAAGTTTTACATGTTTCTTTACATAGTAATTTGTGCTGTTAAATTCAGTTTTAAAATATTAAAAAATAACAATAGGAAAATCTTTTTCAACTTCGCTAAAATTTTGCTTCATGTTTTCTTCTAAAATCTGAGTTCACACTCCGTTTACCGTGTACTAACTTTCGCAACAACTCGCATGTAAACTTCAACAGGTAACGCTTCACTGAGGGAAAGGAAGTGGTGTAGGAAGCAGAGTTGTACATAAGAGAGGAAATGCGCCCAGCAAATTGAGAAGATGGAGACAGGACCTGCATCAGACGGCCGTAACCACCGATTTCCACAAGCTTATTCACTCGATGAATTTCAAGTAAGATGGTAAATTTTCATTTGACAGCTTATTTCCTCCTTCAAAGGACACTACCTTTCAGACTGCAATGACGTCAAAGGTATTTGAAATAGACTAATAGAAGTATGAAGTGGTAAGTTTTGTATGAAATACCGAAAAGACCAACAAACTTCCAAACTGATAATGGCCGACTTAATCCCTTGAGTTTATACTTAAATTCGATGTCATATATTCGCAATTTTCTAATTCATTAACAACTTAATAACATATTAAACATGTAATATAATATTTTTTGAATTTTAGTGTAAAATTATCATTTCACATGTGAATTCAGAAGTTTGTTGATAATTTAATTTCTGTATAGCACCAGAACAAATAAACTAATTGGCGATAGTCTCCAACGTATTGATTTCATGAAGTCCGCGCAACGCATCTAGCAGCAGGCATTGTCAAGTATTAACTTTGAGTAAGCGGTGCACAATTATAAGAGCTTTACAAGGGGCTGTGTGTAGTTTCGTGTGTGTGTGTTCTATTGGTTGCTTTGGAATCCCAACAGAAGTTGAATAATGTGGGTCCATTCGAATTGTTCATTTTTTTCACATAAATTTGGAATATTTAACTATTAAAGCTACAGATCTCTACATCATTGTTTATAAGCAGAAAATATCAAGAGAGTATTTCACAAAATCCAGTTTGCATATTGTTTTCTTTTCAGGCTTATGATAATGAATTTGTTTAGTTGAAATCAGAAGAAATTAATGATGTCAGTTTCTACCACTTGACGTCTTATGAGACAAACATGTCGCATCTTGTCGCCAGGCACTTCTCAAAACTTCAAACCAACGATTAGATGTAGGCGCAGATTTCAATCAATCGTCCAGGGTGCCAATATAGGTGATTGCGTTTGATACAGAGGTAGATTTCATTCAATCGTCATCGGGGCCGAAAAGAGTAATCGCAAGCCACATTTGATCGTCGTGGATGTCAAAAATACTCATCGCACGTCCCATACAATGTAGGTGTAGATTTCAGTCCATCGACGCGGGTTACAAAAATAACCACCGCAGTTCGCATACAATGTAGAGACAGATTTCAGTGAATCGTTTTGGGTGTCAAAAACAGTCATCACAGGTCGTATACAATGTAGAGTTACATCGCAGTCAATCGCTGATCTAAAAAATAGTCATCGCAGGTCGCATTCGATATATGGGTAGATTTCAGTCAATTGTCGCAGGTGTCAAAATAGACATCGCGAGTCACATTTGATGTAGAGGTAGATTTCAGTCAATCGTCACTGGTGTGAAAAATAGTTATCGCAAGTCACATTCGATGTAGGGTTAGTTTTCAGTCAATCGTCGCTCGTGTCAACATGGTCATAACAGGTCGCCACAATGTAGGAGTAGATTTCAGCCAATCGCCGCAGCTTACGAAAAAAGTCATCGCAAGCCTTGTATGATGTAGGGGTAGATTTCAGTCAATCGTCTCTGGTGTCAAAAATAGTCATCCCAGGCCGCATACGATGTAGGATTAGATTTCAGTCAATCGTCGCTGCTGTCAAAAATAGTCATCGCAGGCCTTATACAATGTAGAAGTAGATTTCAGCCAATCGTCGCCTGTGTCAGAAACAGTAATCGCAGGTCACATTCGATGCAGGGGTAAATTTCAGTCAATCGCCGCGGCTTACGAAAAAAGTCATCGCAGGCCTTGTATGATGTAGGGGTAGATTTCAGTCAATCGTCGCTGCTGTCAAAAATAGTCATCGCAGGCCGCAGGCGGCCACTGCACGGCCTACACGCCGCCTCCCCTCCGCGGCTATAAATCCGCGAGTCCCCGGAGTAAAATTGAAACGGCACGCGTCGCGGCGGGCCGCGCCGCGTGGCCGCGGGCGGGGGGCGGAGGGCGGAGGGGGCGAGGGGGCGAGCGCCGGGTGGTGCGGCCCCCCAGCGCGCGCTCTCCCACGCGGAAGCGGCATCTGGTGCGCGCCCGGCCCCTCCCCCGCGCGCGTTTGCGGCGGTCGCGCGGCGTGACTCACGCGCCAATTGGCGATCAGCGCACGCGCCACCAGGGGCGCTGCGGACGGCCAAGGCGCGGCGCCTGCGGGGAGACCGGGAAACGCTGGGGAAGGGGCCCAAATTGCGTGCCCTTTGTGCGTCTGGTCGCGTAGGAAACCTTTTATCGTGTGTCGAGATTAGACAACGTGATACATGTGCTTGTAAACACAGTTTGCTCTTAAACAAAGTACCTATTCATATTTAAACCATTTAGATATATTAAGAATTCTAAAATTTGTAATTTAAATAAAACCTTTTCTTGATAGACGTATACAAGAGGATAATAACACGAATAATAATGATAATAATAATAATAACAACAACATTACCAAAATTTCCTCATTTTAATGCTCAATATCTATTGGGCCACACAAGAATCTTACGTTTAATGCTAAGAGTAATGACGGAATAACATATTTCAAGGGTAATGTAAATTGCTTCCTTTTGCATGTTTGAATAAGTTAAAAGTTATCTTTATAATTTTCCGGTAGTTATTGATGCTTGTTGAAAATACTATCTCTACTTTTGAGTGAAGAGCGTTCACTTGTCAATTGTTTCAAATCGAGGCGCCTCTGGAAGTCGCCTGAAACATTCGCCCCTTCGCCCCGCGATGAGCGTTTTAGTCATCGCACTGCGTCGAGACGAACCGAACACTCCCGACGTTCGCCCCGCATCGCCCCAACTCTCGCGCCCCTCCCCGCCCCACCCTGCTATTTCCCAGCCTCGCCCAGCTCCACCCCGCCCCAGTCCCGCCCCGTCCCGCTCTATCTCCGCACCGCCCCGCCCCATCCCCGCTCCGCCCCATAGCCGCCTCTCTCCACCTCATCCCCGCCCGGCCCGCCCCAGCCCCGCCCCCATCCAGCCCCGCCCGCCCCCATCCAGCCCAGTCCCCCCCAGCCCCGCCTCTCTCTCCCCCGCCCTCTCTCCCCGCCTCTCTCCCCGCCTCTCTCCCCGCCTCTCCCCCGCCTCTCTCCCCGCCTCTCCCCGCCTCTCTCCCCGCCTCTCTCCCCGCCTCTCTCCCCGCCTCTCCCCCGCCTCTCTCCCCGCCTCTCTCCCCGCCTCTCTCTCACCCCCGCCTCTCACCCCGCCTCTCACCCCGCCTCTCACCCCGCCTCTCACCCCGCCTCTCACCCCCGCCTCTCACCCCGCCTCTCACCCCGCCAGCCCCGTCTGGTGCCGCACGTTCTGCCACGCCTAACACCGCCCCGCCCCGCCCTGATCCGCCTCACCCCACCCCGCCTCGCCTCCCCGCGTCTCTCCCTGTCCTACGCCTTCCCCGCCCTTCGCGCCGGGGCGGAGCTATCACGCGGCTATTAACGCCTGCCGTTCTCCAGATACGCAGTAATAACCATAACACATAACCACCATAACGAGGACTTAAGGGCTTAAATGGCCTCTGATCTTTGCATTCATTTCTGTTTGAAAGTGAACAGTGACGTGGACCCCTCTCTTGCATTTGGAATGTTTGGTGACTAAGTTTAAAGAGCGAACATTTTGTCACATTACACTTCAAGCTGATTTGTATGGAAATATTCAAACGTCACATTAAAATTTGGCATGCAGATTAACAGTCTCCAGTGCTATTTTATTAGGTTGTCCTTCAAATGACAATAAAACTTTAGAACCTAAGAATGGAGCCAACATTGAGCGCATTAAACGGAAGATCAGACAAGCATTTTGAAACATATCTCTCTATATATTTTTTCTGAATAGCAACTTAAAGAGTTTTTACTATATGAGTAGACCAAACATGTTATTTTACGGCAAAAAACCCTCCTTTAGAAACATTTCAAAGGAAAGTGTAACCACTTTTTAAATTCCGGTCCCTCACCTCTGCCATTCAGAAATTTAACGACGTTAGTCTAGCAGCGCGCGGCCAGCGGAACAGAAAACTACCCACAAAAACTCTGGACAATAAGCGGCGCATTCGGAAAGTTCCGAGCGCGAGGGCCATCTCCATTTCACGCGGAAGAGTCGCGCGTTAATGGCGAAGTTGTGGTTCCTCTCGAGCAGAGGGAGGCGAGCAACGGCCGCGCGCTGAAATGGGGGCGTCCGCGTATTAGGCCTCGCGTTTTATGAACAATTCCACCTCCACCGCTCCGTGGACGAGTGCGTCCGCGGGCCCGCTCAGCGAAGGACTTTGCACAAAACTCCACGTGCTTTCGCCTACGGAGTCTGAATAGCCTTGAAGTATACTTCAAGTGCCTGTAGTGTGCCTATAGGCACACTCGCAAACAAAGAATGTAGGAAGGATCGTACAAGTATTTAAATGAATTTATTTTTCTCATTTTCTAAATTTTGTATTTGTCTCAATAAGCTTGAAGTAGGCATACTCGCAAACAAACAATGTAGGAAAAATCATACAAGCGTTTGAAATAATTTATTTTTCTACTTTTCTAAATTTTGTATTTGTCTCAATAACCTTGAAGTACTCGCAAACAAAAAATATAGGAAGGGTCATAGAAGTATTTAAATAAATTTATTTTTCTACTTTTATAAATGCTGTATTTTTCTCAATAACCATGAAAGAGGCCGACTCGCAAACAAAGAATTGGATCGTACAAGTATTTAAATGAATTTTTTTTTTTTTTTACTTTTATAAATTTTGTTTTTATCTCAATAACCTTCAAGAAAGCACACTCGCAAACAAAGAATGTAGGAAGGGTGATACAAGTATTTAAATGAATTTATTTTTCTACTTTTCTAAATTTTATATTTGTCAACAGCAAGCTGTAAAGAATTTCCTACGAAAATGTAAATATCTTTAATTTGTAGTACTTGATAAAATGAAAATGCATTTAGTATAAATGCGCTGTAATAATCTCGCGGTAACTCCTTGATTCAATATAATTATTTATTGTTTTAAATGAATTAAAACGATGAAATTTTTCCTTCTTTATAATTTTGATCAAATTTTTCCTTCTTGTTTCCCGTAGTCTATGTTTATTCTTCCGTTTTATACCTTCGCGTATTTGCAGTAAAAATTATTCGCTTTAGGAATTAGTATATAGTTTTCGCCAAAATCTGTAATATTCGATTATGACTCTTTGACGGTGAATGCCAACCAACAGTTAGAATTAGTTCCTTTTCCTCGAGATATCAAATGTCCTGAGGATCAATTTTCGAATTTCATTTTATTTTTGATAGTGATTAGGTCTTTCTCTTTGTGGTTGGTAGATTTTCCCATAAAATAAAGAAAAATCTATGACACAATGTGTCTGTCTGGCTTTTTTTGTTACCGTTTTGTTACAAAAGTATTCCTGAAAAGAGACGACTTCCGTAAAAGCTACGAATATTCAAATTTGGGATTAGTTTCAAAAAAATTAATCCAAATAATATTTTTCTTGAAATCAATCCTTTAAATTCGACTGAATTTTTTTTTAAAAGAACATGCATTTTAGAGATTTGGAAGATTTTAATTCAACAATAAATGCTTACACTTAATGTACTATATGTGTTTACATAAAAACATGGTAGGATTGCCAAAAATAACGAAGTACAAATATATATGAAAATGGATTTGAAAAATTAGATAAGAGTATTTTAAGAGCAATTATGTCGGATTTTATTTCGAAATGACAACTATTTGAAATTTTGCTACACCTAGAACTTCATCATTCTCTTCGAAAATAAGCGAATAAATATAATGAAATATATTATAATAGTCAATATTACATACATCAAATATAATAAAAATTAATATAAAGAACGTTTCGGCAATGATTTGGAAGGAATGACGAAGTGAAAAGCAGGCTAAAAGAAAGTAATTAACGAATATTGCGTCATCTGCCGGTGCCGCCATGAACTACATCTATGCGCGGATTGCAACATTTGCCGCCGGCCCTTGAACTAGACGGTTCCAGATTGTTCGCGGTGCTTATCGCAAAGTCCAGAAAATTCTCGTCGGCGCCCGCCGAGTATAAATACGCGGCGGTCAGCAACCGCGAGTCAGTCTGAAGTCTGAAGTGGAAGCTGAGCTGTGAAGTGTGTGCATCGCGGTGAATAGCAATGCAGTGATTGTGCTCAGTAACGTAAACCGTGGCCTGCGCCGTGAATTGTCGTCAGTGCAGTGGACTGTGGCCAGTGCATCGAATAGTGGTCAGTGCTTAGGACTGTGGGATAGTGCAAGAGACGTGAGCGTTGAAAATAAATAATCAAGAGAAGTGTAGTGTAAATAAATGAAAAGAAGTGTAGTGTAAATAAATAATCAAGAGAAAAGTGCCGTATAAAGAATAATCAAGTGAAGACTTTCTGTACATAAATCCAGTGTTTTCAGTGATTGTGTTAAGAAACAAAATAAACGCTTTTGTTAAAATAATATCCGAGTTTTAATTCACCACTTAGAAACACCCCGTAACAGTATTTTAGAACAGGATTCATGAATCCGCAAAATGAGTTCGATGCCAGGCGCGTGGCCGAAAGAAGAAGCCAGGCCGCGGAGGTGGAAGGGTTCCGGAGCGCCCCACTCGTTGCGTCTCTGTCGCTCACTGGAACACACACATACGCGCACACGTACACACACAACTCTGCCCCGCCCTGCCAACCCTACCCGCACACGTCTCCCCGCCTCGTCCCGTTCCACTCACCAAACCCCACCGCGCACTCTTCTCCGCTCTCCTCCATGCCCTTTCCTCTCCGTCAGCCCTCCCTCCACTTTCGCACCCATCCCGCCCACCCCACTCTCTGGCTGCTCTACACACTTACTCTGGCCCCCCGCCCCCCCGGAGCACCTGACTAGACAGCCCCTCCCTATTCGACCAGCGCCACTAGCCCCACTCCATGGCAGCTGCTCCGACCCCCGTGCCCCGCCCCGCGCCACCCCCCGATCACCGCCCGGCCGCTCACGCACCCGCTCCGTCCCGCCCCGCGCCGCCCCGCCCCGCGCCCCGCCCCGCGCCCCGCCCCGCGCCCCGCCCCGCCCCGCGCCCGCCCGCGCCCGCCCCGCGCCCGCCCCGCCCCGCGCCGCCCCGCGCCCCGCCCCACGCGTGCCCCGCCCTCCCTCACCCCGCGCCCCCGCCCCGCTCCCCGCCCCGCTGCCCCGCCCTCCCCGCGCCGCGCCCAGCCTCGAGCCCCGCCCCGCCCCGCCCCGCCCCGCCCGCCCCGCCCCGCCCCAACCCCGCGCCCCGCCCCCACCCCGCGCCCCGCCACCCCGCGCCCCGCCCTCCCCGCACCACGCCCCGCGTCCGCCCCGCCCTGCCCTCCCCCCACGCCACGCCCCGCCTCGCGCCCCAACTCGCGCCACGCGTCACGCCACGCCACGCCACGCCACGCCACACCCCGCGCTGTGCCCCAAACCGCAGCCCGCGCCTCGCGCCTCGCGCCCCGTCCTGAGCCGTGGGCGAGGCGGCGGCGTCGGGCGTCGTAAAAGCGCCGCACTCGCTGCGCGCGAAAGCTTTCGGCGGAGATGAGGCCATCGCGGCCAACGACGCAGCACGCGCCCATCGCAGTGGCTCCGAGGCTGCTTCTCTGCCACGCCGCTCTTCACGCAAAGAAAATGTCTTTAGTTATTCTCCTCCATACATAACCACTGCCGTTATAGAGTCATTCCGATGAACGTCGCACAACCACTGCGTTCAATCAATTATTATACGTTTTACCATTGTAAAGTTACACGATCTATCTAATACAATAATGACTTTCTACCTGTGAGACTGGACACATACTGTGGTAACCGAAATCATGATGTATTTTACACACCAGAATTTTGAATTTCTGAATATTACAGGTAACGCTTTAGATTGTGATCCTGCAGCACTACGAAACATATATTCAACATATTTGGAAGGTAATTTGATACTAGGAATTACCGTAGGTTGCTAAGCAATACATTCTACATTTTCAAGCGAAGCAATCTACTCTGGTCTGGCATGAGTAAGCATCACCTTTGCTTTAGTTCTGTCCACTGTGCTTCCCATACTACTATATTATTAATATTTTCTATTGTACTCTATCGATAGTGCTGGGAAAAGGGAAATCAGTCATACACATGAGTTTGAAGAAATATTCAGAAAGAAATTCAATCACTAATATCAAATTTCATCTGAACATTGTAAAGCAGAGAATATTTCGTAAATATTAAATACTACACATTTTAATTTAAGATTTGTGATGTAGTTTCCATAATGTTTATATTTGCTCGTGTGTAACACTGTTGGCAACAAAAAGTCCACCTTTTATCCGAATACGATCAATGTATTTTTTTATATTGTAAAGACGCATACCATATTATACTTCAGGAACATTTTCGATTATTGTTTGAATGATTGTTTACTAGAATTAATACAATCTATTCTTCACGAACTATTTCATTTTGCTCTCACGATTTTTAGAGGAACTTTCTATCCGTCCAATCTTCACGAGAATCTTTATCTGAAACCAGAAAACAGGAGGAAGTGAGCCGGCCGCGCGGACGAGTCAGGGAGCAACGCATGACCTGCAGCGGCCGCAACCCGGCCCACAACCATTTATGCTAATAAACGCCCTACAACTTTAATGACGTCCTGATTGGACACGCGGCGGCGGTGGCTCGCACAGAAAGGGGCAGAGCGCGCCACCGCACCGGCCAGCGGCGGGGGCGGGGGTGGTGGAGGAGCTGCGGGGGCCACGGTGGAGGGTTGCCAGGTGGCAGCAACGGCGGCGGGGGTGGCGATGGCAGCGGGTGGTGGTGGGGGGCGGCAAGGAGCAGCGGAGAGGAGCGGCGGCGGGGGGCTGCGGTGGCTGGGCGGCGTCGTGGGACGGGGGCGTCGGGGTCGGCGAGGGTGGGGTGGCGACGGGGCCGGCGCGGGGCGGCAGAGCGGCGCCGCAGGCGGCAGGCGGCGAGAGGGCAGCAGGGGGCGGCGAGGCGGCAGAGAGCGAGAGGCAGCCTTGCCGAGAAAGCGAGCGGCGCGGGCGGCGGTGGCGGCAGGGCAGGGGCGGCAGGCCAGGCGGCGGGCCGGTGGCGGCGGGGCGGGGGCGGCAGGGCGAGGGCAGGGCGTGGGGGCGGGGGCGGGAAGCGGGAAGGGCAGCGGGGCGGGGCGGCAGGGCAGGGGGCGGCAGGGGCGTGGGGGCGGTGGCGGCGGGAAGGGGCGGCGGGGAGGGGGCGGCGGGGCGATGGCGGCGGGGCGAGGGCGGCGGGGCGGGGGCGGCGGGGCGAGGGCGGCGGGGCGGGGGCGGCGGGGCGAGGGCGGCGGGGGCAGCCCGGCGTGGTGGAGGGGGGCGGCGGAAGCGGCAGCGGGAGCCGCGCGAGTGCGGTGAAGGTGGGAGTGGCGGGGTCGTCGGGGCGAGGGCGCGGGGATCGGAGTTGGCTCGGCTGCACCGCGCGTAAACCTGGCCATGTTTTATACATGTGTCGCAGCAATTACGGGGGGCAAAAATGTGGCGATTTCGCAGTGCCACCCGCCCTCGGGAGGCGCGCTGCGCAAATTCCTGCCACACTGTGGCACGCCACGCCCCACCACGCCACGCCACGCCACGCCACGGACTCCTGCCTTTTGCGAATCATTATATTCCTCGGCAACCGCGATCTCCAGTTGGTCAGAAGAAGCGAAGAGGTATATTTTTTGCTATTTCTAACGCATTACGTAAACGGAAGAACCAATTTATTTGTGTTTATTTTCATACGTATTATTTATTTACATATTTATTTTTATTTATTGTTCACAGCTTTAGTTATAACAGTTTGGTGGCAACTAAATATCGGATCAAGAACTACTTCAAAGTACAAGTGGTCTTCCTAGCGCATTGAGTAAAGAGACTAGTCGTAAAGCAGGAGACCCGGGTTGCATTCCTGGTGTAGAATAATAAACATTTGAACAACTTAATAATTTAAAATTGTAACTCAGTAACAAAGTCGTGACGTTGGTAATAGTTACTAACGGATCAAACCGTCCATTGTATTTGACATCGTTATGATGGTGACAGAGTGCTGGCAAATAAATATTTCAATATGTCATTCTGCAGACCAATTAATAAAGAATCGTGTAAGCAATGTGTTTGTACATATTACTAATATACTACTTGTAGTTGGAATACTTCACTTTCGAATTCACTTCAATTTCGTCCATGTACTATTTAATGAATTACCGCTTTTACTTGTATTCAAATCATTTTGTCCCTTTTGTGAAGCTTGATGAATTGAGTGTGCTGTGTACTAGCAATATGTTCAGCTGGCTTCATGTGCAGATAAATATTTACTTCCCAAATTATGATGAAAATACATGGAATTTCATTAACCTGTTTTAACAAGACATTTATTTTGATATAAAACATATCAGCGCAGTGGAAAATAACATGCTATTTATTCCAATTCAACGCTGTAACAAATAAAAATGTTTTTGCGCACGTAAAGGAAAATGTAAATGAAATTATCTGATCTATTATTTTTCTCAGGTAACTGAAAAAATGAAATATTTCTAGTTATGTGTTATATTCTTAATAAAACAAATATTGAAATTTTATATAATGTTATTGTTAATTGAAAATAAGAAGGCAATTGAATATACAAACATTTAAAAATTGTGGGCATTTTGTTTTACACGAAGTTCACAAAGAAAGAATGTGTCATAACTTCACCTCACTATTATTGCTTTCTTCTCTAAGTACTATTTAATATTAATGCACAGCATAGTAACTTATCCAGTTGGAACATTGTCTTACGAGAGATTGTAAGCAACTTGTATCACTAGATAATAAAGTCTATATATTCTATCACAAATTGTTTACTTTCTGGGATCTTGTGATGCATATTGAAGAGGTACGTATTCAAAAAAATAAGAAAATACAGTTTTTTGTTTAAATTAAATTTGACTGATGAAATTGGTTGCTGTGATACTCTTTAGACATCAAAAAAGTAGCCGGCTTTTGATTAAAGTTTGAGGAAAACACCAAAAATAAAACTGTGATTCTCTTCATTCAGATTCTTATTCTTCAGAAATCCAGTAAATTGAGAACATCCCAAATTTAATTAATTTAAGAATTTCAAAATCGCACTAAATGAAGTTTTAAGTACAGCTGGTTCAGTTTGTTCTAAAACAAATTCCTTTTCACCAAGGTACATCAATGAATTCCCATTCATTGGAGTTGACGACATTACTTATCCTATTCTGGTGCACCCCTTTATTGACCACTAGCTGACCCGGCGAACTCTGTTCCGCCTTAACAGCCGGTCCCATCTTTATCTCGCGTCACACTCACTGTGAGAAACTGTACTATCCTTGTTGCACTGCGTACGTGCAAAAACGTGCGTTCTCACACAGGAACGCTGTCGAACGGGATAAATAGTATCCTATGTCCGTCTCCTGGCTCTAAGCTTCCTGCTCACCAAATCGGTACAGCCGTTCTTAATATTGTGTAACTAACACGACTATATATAGATACAATGGCGAACGAAAGGCGGCTATCACTAACGCCTTCTGTTATCAGTGCGGCGTTACAACAATGGGTTACAACAGGCAACAATGACCGCTAACAAGCGAAATCACGCGAAAACGTGCGAAAACGTGCAAAAACGTGCAAAAACGTGCGTTCTCACACAGGAACGCTGTCGAACGGGATAAACAGTATCCTATGTCCGTCTCCTAGCTCTAAGCTTCCTGCTCACCAATTTTCAGCCAAATCGGTACAGCCGTTCTTGAGTTATAAATAGTGTAACTAACACGACTTTCTTTTATATATATAGATTTAAAAACACTGGAGAAACCGAAAGAATACAAGCTTATCAACTAAATGAAGGTGCAGAAAAAAAATTAAAAACATTAAACAACGATAGCTTGAACAACATTTACACAAATGAGTTAAAAAAAGCAGAAACTCAGGCGAACATTCTGGGCCGCTTTCATCTCACAATGCCGTTCCGCATCCCGTTCATCACGCAAATACCTTCAAGCGAAGTCCCGCAGGCACCGCTCGACTGTTTTCATTCCCGCAAAATTCGCATTCGATCATCGATGAGCGCTAATGCGACGAAGGCCCCGAAACGAAGGCCGCCGCGGCGGAGGCCCGTTAGCGTCAAAGAGTTGTGATCCATTAAAAAAGCAATTACCACGAGAAATCGTTTCTCCAGCTGACGGCGCGCCGGGCCCCTAGGGGGGGGGCGGGGGGGAAGGTTCCAGGACGACGGTTGGAGAGGACGAGGGAGGCAGATGTAGTACGTATTAGGAATCACATGGCGATGATGGATGGAAATGGCGGATCTGAAGTGATGGAAACAGCACATCAAGGGCGTGAAGACAGAGTGATGGGAAAATGTGCACGAGACGAAGGCATATGAAAGAGATCGAGGGGTATATAATAATAATAATAATAATAATAATAATAATAATAATAATAATAATAATAATAATAATAATAATAATAATAATAATAATAATGTCTTTATTTCTGGCGAGGCTCAGGCCGTAAGGCCTGCTCTTCCGCCTAACCAGTTAAATATTTACATTTACATAATTACAATTTATAGTAGTATAGTATATATAGTACATAGTAATTGGGGATGGCAGGCAGTACTAGTGTTGCAGTTGTTTTAGTCAGTGGAAACACGGAACAGGGTCTATGGAAGCTTGCAAGGAGAAGCGAGAGGTTCTCAAAGAGACTAATCCGATTGAAGCCAATGAAGGAGATACTAGCCCATAAGAGAACTTTATGAGGAATGAATTGCCAGCATTGTGCACAGAAACAAATACTTAGTTCACTGGCGTAGTGGTGAAACTGGAAAAAATGCATATTTCTCACAAGTCATTTTTTGTTTCATCACTAATATTAGTAACTACCAAAACGGTTGCCAACCCTAAGCTCAAACCATTAAACCATTCTTTCTTACAAGATCTCCTACTGGTCTTCCGCATTCATCATTAATCACCAACCAACTAAGTAATTTCATCACATCCCTTGAAATCTCAAATCCGCAAGATCCCAACTTTATCATCCTGCATTATATTTAATCAAGCTCACTGTAGCTAACAAACGAAAAGCACACATGTAAATACAGTGCTAATCAGCGAAATAAACTAAAAATAAAACAAATCAGTAATGCGATTGTGAATACATCTCGCGTCTAAATTTCAGGGGAACAAGTAAAATGTGCTCTGAAAAATTCATATCTCCTTACAAATAACTCAACCAACTAATCTCAGTTTCCGATTAAGTAGAAAAAAATGATATATGCTCGTTAAGACGGCAAAACAATGATTCTAAATTCCACAATTTTGAGCTTCTTACGCCCAGATTTTAAATAAAACACGCTGCAGACGACATGACAATGCATAGCTCAAAATCTACTCTGGATCACCGAATAAGTGTATATATTTAGAACTTCGTATGTTATAACGTTCAACTATTAAGTTACAAAACAAAGTTTTTCTTGTATCCTGAAAAAAAAATCTGTTTCCTGAGATACGAGGATCTTCAGCTTAACGTCGATAAGCGACCCAAACAAGAATTCCTCAAGGAGAGCTATGTAAACAGGAGATCAAATGGTGAATCCGCTCTCGAAGTGAAGCCGGGCTCCTCTTTCAGGGCCTCGCGTGCTCTCTCCGCCCTCTCCCTCATCCCAACGACCTTTTTTTATGGGCGTCGAACACAAGAAAGTAAGCAATACAAACAACCCATAAATTTCTTTAATTTCGTTCGGCCGGGGATAGATCGCTAGATTACGCCGTTTATGAAGAGAGTAAACACCATTACCGAAATTTCTCTTCGTTTCAGAGGGACGAGAAGAAGGGGACATTGGCGATGGATTCACACAGGAAACGTCCGCTGAAAGGACGAAGCCTTAGCTCACGAAAGAATTTCAGTACTTGGAATTGCCTCTAAGCGGAAGTATACAATTTATATTTTTTGAGATATTTCCTACATATAATATTACATTAATTCGTGAAATATATTTGAAATAATTTAAATAAATTTTAATAAAAAGAACACAGAAGAAGCGGATTTATTGTAGTAATATTTTTTATTTTACTGTTGTACATTAAGTATTATTCAAAAATGAAAATGAAAAAAGTATTACAACTTGAAGTAATTTCTAGAAAATTACTTCATTTAAACAATTTTCTTGAAGAAAATATAAAAACAATACAATAAATATGAATACCTTCAGCACATTATCAACGAAATATATTAAGGGATATAACACTGATGTAAGGACCAATACGTTTTTATTGAGAATCACCTTGTAAATGTATTAGTTACAAAACCGGATAGATTAGCATGTACTCGGCTTCTGACGGCAGGTTTTTCCCCCTTCAGGGGTTTTTCCCTCAGCCGTACCTTATGGTCTCTTTTCCGCGGCATTGATGCGATGAAAAGACCATTTGGGGTGAATACCAGAATACGAAAGGTTAGAACGCGGTAGAATATAGGTATTGTAATGGCTTAAAGGCCTTCGGCCTAGCCACTTAGCATCACGTTCTCTAATTGGATGTAATAATTACCTATTAAATAAAAAAAATAAAAAATACAAAACATTACATTACTTTGCGGAGAGAGATTATATTGCAGCATCTTCAGATGCTGCAATCAAAACACATTTTACAGTTAAAAGTGTTATCCGTAGTATTGTTACAACTATTATTTAAAGCACATACATAAATAATACATTGTAGTAGTTAACCTTACAGGCTCCGTTGGACACAACGTCCTTTATTGTAGTAGAGAATTATAGTAGTAGAAACTACTGAAGTTAACATCTACTTCACTTGGAATATGTAGGGGTTTACATTGTCTACAATAAAATAAAATACAATAAAACACATTAGTCTTAGAAATACAATGAATAATGAATTTTGTAATTTTGACCTTACAATGTTATATCCCTTAACTAATGACAATCTGTACCTTATGTATACCAAAACAACGAAATATATGTTTGCAGAAACCATATTTACTACATATTGTTTTAAACAATGTAATTATTTTTTTCCATATTTAACTTCATATTATCATTGACAATCTATTTTGTTAATAGTTGGACCACCGATATTTCGTCCAGTTGCATTTCATACGTGCTCAAAAGCGCAGCTGTGCACTGAGCAAAGGCAGAAATCGAAGCCCAAAGGACGAGTCCCATCTCCGTGGA
This sequence comes from Teleogryllus occipitalis, assembly GCA_011170035.1. Classification (NCBI taxonomy): domain Eukaryota; kingdom Metazoa; phylum Arthropoda; class Insecta; order Orthoptera; family Gryllidae; genus Teleogryllus; species Teleogryllus occipitalis. The sequence goes on from BLKR01002492.1 coordinate 93,931, forward strand.
ATCGCCAGTCGCCGGCGCCCACACAAGTGGCTGGTCACGGCTGAGCGCGGGATCAGGCGCTCCCGGCGGACAAGCGGCGATCGGGCGGGGCGGGGCGGGTGGGGCAGCGAGAGGCGAGAGGCGAGGGACGGAGGGGCGAAACTGGGCGTGGCGGATTGCGAGGGGCAGCCGAGATGAAGAGACGGAGAGAGACGGAATGGGGAGAGACGGGGCGGGGCGGGACGGGGCAAGACGAGGCCGGAAGAGACGGAGCGGGGAGAGACGGGCGGGAGAGACGAGGCGGGGAGAGACGGAGGCGGGGAGAGACGGAGGCGGGGAGAGACGAGGCGGGGAGGAGAGGCGGGAAGAGACGGGGCTGGGAGAGAGGGGCGGGGAGAAAGGGTGTGGGGAGAGACGGGGGCGGGGAAAGACGGGGCGGGGAGAGTCGGGACAGGAAGAGTCGGCGCGGGGAGAGACGTGGCGGGGAGAAACGGGGGCGGGGGAGAAGGGCGGGGAGAGAAGGGCGGGGAGAGATGGGCGGGAAGAAACGGGGCGGGGAAAGTCGGGGCGGGGAATGTCGGAGTGGAGAGAGACAGGGCTGGAAGAGATGGGGCGGGGAGAGACGGGGCGGAGAGGTACTGGGATGGGAGAGACGGGATAGGTGGTCGGAGCGGTTCGAGGCGGGGCGGGCAGAGAGGTGCTGGCCAGCCGGGGTGGGGCAGGGCGGAAAGGGGCGTGGCGTTGTGGGGTGGGGCGGAGAGTGGCGGGGGGGGGCGTGCAGGGTCGCGTGATGGGCTCCAATATCCGCAATGGGGCGGCGATGGCGACGAGCGAAGCAGCGGCGGCGGCGCCGGAAGACATTACTTGCCGCGCGCCATTTCCAGATTGGAGCGCTTTTGCCTGCGGATAAGCCATCGACACGCCACCCGCCCAGCCCCGCCCACCGACCGTTTATCGCTGAAGCACCGGCTCAGTGAGCTCAGACCCAGCATTGTCGCTGTCACTGCAGCCACTCTCACGGCCACATCCTATGCCTTGAGCCCCGACGGATATTTTACACAGCTGGATCGAATTCAACCACGCTACGGGACTTCTAGTGGCTGGCTTCTATGATCGGAGTTTTCCGTGATTTTTTCCGATCAATACCTGGGAAATGACGGATCAACACCCTAACAAACCGACCGTAGATCGTATACGAACTTTGCTCATTCTCGTTCCTCTTACACCTACACTTACATGCACTACACTACCACACATGTTGGGAGACTAATCAGGAGATATGAAATTGTGCTGCAAGGGGGAGGTGGCTGCACAGAGAAATATCCTCCATGGTATTAGATCGATCACACAAAATCCTTATAAACTTGATATTTTTAATATTCACGGTCGAGATATTTTGCGGTCCTCTTATTTACCTTAACTACGTTTATTTGCTTAATTTGCGCACTATTTTATACATTTTCTGTAGCTCATTTATGTCCTAGTCGCGTCGCTTTTCTTTTTTAAAACGCAAATATTTGAACATACTTTTGAGATGGTTATAAATGACTCGACTCGGTGCTGGTGATGTCATATTTGCAAGTTATAATATTCGTTGTTTTCGATCGCTCTGGATCATGTAGATATGCATTATATTAACTTTTACATGTTTGACTTGATGAGAATTGATGCAAAAACACAATTATGAATACACATAAATATGTATTCTTCAATTTTGGGTTCAAATCGATTCAATATTTCTGAGAATTATTCTTATTTGCGTCTTAATGTATGTGCCATTACTGCACAGAGGTGAATCGCTTGCAAAATCTTTCACTGCAAACGATTTTTATTTCAAAATTGGTATTTATATCAATGTCATATCCTTTATATTTGTATTTATATTTAATTTCTGATCATACTGAGATTTTAATTCCAGTGTAATAGCCTGTGAAGTAAGACTTGGCTACACGAGTTACCTTCGTTTCCAGCGAAGCTGTGGTAAGCAGTCAAAGATTTCTTCCGGGCTGAAGGGCCGTGGTCCATTGGAAAACATATTCCCATACGTTTCGTCCGCAACTACTGCAGACATCCCCTTCGTCCGAGACCACATCACCACATCGCCACTGAGGATGTCTGCCGTAGTTGCGGACGAAACGTATGGGAATATGTTTTCCAATGGACCACGGCCCTTCAGCCCGGAAGAAATCTTTGACTACAACTCCGGCCATGAAAGCCTACATTGTTCTGTGGTAAGCAGTTAATGTTCCTTTCATTAAATGTTACCATTTTCTCTTGAAATTACTTGAAAACCCTTTATGAATTCATATTTTATTGGGATATAAAATAATGGAAATGTTCATAGAATGTCTTCAAAATTAACGGTGAATATTAACCATTAGCATTACCAAGGTAAAATGTTCCATTATCAAGATAGAGGTCTTCGAAGCTCACAGCAAAAATTGAATTTTTCATATTTTTGATGCTTTTCATACATTAATAAATCGATATAACTAATAATTCATGTGTATTCATTTCAACAAAAATACTAATTAATTTCTGGCTCTGCTAATGAAAAAAGTTTGCCATTCTCGCATCAATATCGGTATTTAATGACAAAACCTATTACATTTTTATGTAAAATAAAAGTTCCATCGAATGACGAGAATATAATTTTCAAAACTCAGAAAACTAATATTTAATGAAATGTTGGCAATGTCAATTAAAACCAAGTGTAATGAATATATGTATACAAACATTACTTACAATTGTCGTTAACAGAACTCATACGAAACAAAACGAACCAGTTTCGAAAACATCGCACAACACCCCTTAGCAACCAGCACTATTGTTTGCAATGTTTTACACAGGTTCAATTCATGATCTCAATGTTTTTATTACTGCTACTAGTGGTAATGAAGCTAGTGGTCTTCAAATCAGTTTTTAGAAAACTGTACATTTTAAAAATTGTATGATCTTTATACGATCTATTTTATTATTTAAACACTTATATAGTTCATTATGTAGATGTATTTGATCTCTAAATTTCTTAAATTTAAAACGATCATTAATAATATATTTTACAGTAATTTCTGTATTAATATTCTGGGAAATAGATAGTTCATAGTGAATACTTAAAAAACAGATTAAATACAATTCATAGGTGCACATTGAAAACCATAGACACTCCACTAGGTTACAATATAAATAGTATATATTTTAAATACAGCTTACATTGCTTGTATACTACTTTAATTAAGTTTACTAAATATATTTACATTTTTAAAGAAGTGAATAACTTTATCTTTATAACATACAGGTGTAAGAATTGACTCTGGGCTCAAATTCTGTAGGTGTTCTTGTATTAATTGATTGTATAGAGGATATTGGTTAATGATATGTGACATTTTTATAAGAATACTACAGTGGTCACATATGGGGGTTTGAATTTCTTTCTATTAAGTGTAGTTGGCTTAGTTTGCAGTGACCAGTTCTAATCCTTGTCGTAGCTACTGGATCTTTTCAGTTGAGGTGCTTTTTACTTCTGCGATGAAATTATTTGTTTATGAAGTGCTCACATCATGTTTATTAAGGCTAATCTTCCCATTTTTATTTCAAGAGAAAATCCATACCTATTCCCTTTTTATGTGTATATTGTGACATACCGATATGTCACATGAATATAAACTAACATTTATTTGAAGACAATATGGTGGAATATGCATTAAGAAGTTTAGACGATCGAAAGGTTAGCTACATCAAAATATAACGAACGCATGGATTGGCTGGGTGAGAGAAGGACGGTCAAATGTTATGAAAAAAAAGAAGGGAGTTTAATAGGAAGCTTCGAGGGGTGAATCATGCAAGAAGAATTCATTCTGACCGGCATCGCGTGTCTGAACGGATCGTGGGTCGTGAGAGGGAGCGAGGTAGTGCAGATAGTCAGAGTCGGGTTATCAGATTGTGAAATTTGAAGGACAGCAAATAATATTGCAGATATTGCATGTGAAAGTAATATTGATGCATAAATTGGGACTTCGTCGGGAGTGGTAATCGAGTTATAGGTTTCGGGACTATGTCATAGGACGTAATCAGGACTGATAATTTTGATAGTTTGACACCATCTTGGATAGGAGCAGAAGAGGATTTCTTGGAACTTTGGACTACGGCAAGCTCGCAAGATATTTCGACTGAGAAGTCTTCGAGGGACATCAACGAAGAATAGATAAGTTAACCGCGGTATAAAATTCTAAATTCAAAGATATCTTGATCAAAGGCCTAACATTAAAATCATGTATTAAATTCACTATATTGTTTGCAAAAAGGTAACAATAAACTTTGTTAAATTTTGTTCTTTAGAAAAGAAAGTGATCTTTCATTTAGTCAATCCAAACAGTAATGAACTAGGAATTAGAATCATTCTAATTTCAGATTCCCAGCAGCGCTGTATAGTCTGCGGATCATATAATCCATTATAAAGGTAATAAGGATTATATATATCGTGACCCATTGACCCAGCAAGCCGGACGCTAAGATCTTTGCGAGATATTAAAGTAGAGAGAAAATTTGTATATCTCAATATTTTTCATTCGCTTTCAGCTTAAAATCAGCAACATTTGCTACGGGATCTCTCTCTATTGATAACACGTCCAATGCATCTGTCTTGTAACATTCAGTTCTTTAGAAACTATTCTATAGGTTTGAGGGTCGAACACAAAGATATCAGCTTCAGAAGTGGTCATTGTAATTGTAATTAATATTTCTAAACAGTGTGATGACGTCATTGAATATCTCTTGTAACTTGTACTATTTGAGGAAAAGAAACAAGAAAAAAATCAAAAACATTTTAAATATATTATTTATTCTACTTGTTCGACTTTCAAATGCCTTTCAAGAGTGTGTACAATTTCAATATTTTCACAATTCAGTGAACTATAACAATAAACATTGATATATAATTCCTAAGGTTTCCCAGGAAGGGTCCTACATACATACATTTTAAAATTTATTTAATTTTTTTTAGTTTGAACTTCATACTGCTGTTTAAGGGGGTTTAAAGAGTGTCTTTTGAATATCGAGTCTTAATGGGGGAAAAAGTATTACATGATTTGCCCAATTTAAATTCATTAGTTGCTGTACAAGATGGAAGAGAAGAATAAAAACGCTTTGATAATTATGAAATATACATACGTATACTATGGCTAGTTCATTTAAAATTTGATCATTACTAATAAACCAGTAATAATAAAATAACCATAAACGAATAATGAATCAGTTAAAACTACTTAAGTGTTAGTGTGAGCATCTCTGTTGTGATTGATTGATTGATTGAGTTTAGGGGCGCTTCAACGGTTAAGGTCATTTGCGCCCGTGTCAAATTATTTTAAGTCCAGCGCACAATTGTCGTGATAGAGATGATGTTATAAAACCTACAAAGAAACTGCCACATCGCGAAGGGTTGGGCACCCCTGGAATAGAGGATATTGCCAGAGTGCAGGGGATGTGGTGGGGGCGGGGAGGGCGTGGGTAGGGGGGCGGGGTGCTGTCAATCAACACGGCCGCGCCGTGACGTCACCGCCCGCATTCATCTGCCGGCGAGCGCGCGCGGGACGCGGTGCTAAAGCGCCAGCATTTATTAACAGAACGAAACTCAAGTTGGAATTATCTCCGCGCATCGCGTGCAAAGCTTCACGGGCGCGCGCCGTCTGCCTCGCCGCGGGCGAGGGCACGTGACCTACACTGTCAGAAAAATTATTAAATTTAATGTTAGTTTAATGAACGACTGTACATGAATTTTAATGTACTTTGTACATTAATGATTAATGTACCTGTACATTAAATTTAATGCTTAAATTAAAATCCATGTAGATCTAATATACGACCGTTAACTTACTTGTCTACATTAAATTTAATTGTACATTTACATTAAATTTAATGTACCCTTACAGTAAATTTAATGTACGCGTACATTATTTATTGTGCGTACATGATAATTACTTTGATTTACTTTACATTAAAAGTAATGTAGAAATTTCCGAGAGTGTAGGCAAGAAACTCCGGAACTGGAACCTCTTTTCTTTTATCATGGGCGGCTTGATGTTGTCATTAACAGTCACAAAAATTGACAATTGTTAAAGAATGAAGATTATTAAGAAAATATCTCTCATAGAGGATGTTCAAGAATTCGCGTGGAACAGTCCATGACGTTGAAATCATGCATTAACTGCGTAGAATAAAGCAATTAGGTATCTGATCAATAAATAAACTCATTTCCTGTAGTTTCCGTTAGTGTTCTGATCATTAATGCGTTCACCTCTCAGCTTATCATTGAAAATACTTTAATGTTTTTACATTGAATGAATACAGTGAAATACAGTGAACCTTTTTCCTAAAACTAAATTGTCAAAAGTGATGAGAAACCCTTGCAACTAGTATAAATGACGTCATGTACCAAATGATTGAGAAAAACTGACGCACTCACTGAGCAAATTAACAGAAAGATGGATAGGGCCGTCAGCATTAATCATTCCAAATATCCGTAATTCGAGTAACCTGCGTCCCTTCGTCCGTGTGACCGGGAGCGGTAGCTCAGTGAATCAACTGATGTCACTGCAGTGCCTCTGGCCGGGAGGTCCTAGGACGGAAAGACGAACGGACGGAAAGACGGAAGGACGGAGAGACGAACGGACGAAGAGACGAACGGACGAAGAGACGAACGGACGAAGAGACGAACGGACGAAGAGACGAACGGACGAAGAGACGAACGGACGAAGAGACGAACGGACGAAGAGACGAACGGACGAAGAGACGAACGGACGAAGAGACGAACGGACGAAGAGACGAACGGACGAAGAGACGGACGAGACGAACGGACGAAGAGACGAACGGACGAAGAGACGAACGGACGAAGAGACGAACGGACGAAGAGACGAACGGACGAAGAGACGAACGGACGAAGAGACGAACGGACGAAGAGACGGACGGACGAAGAGACGAACGGACGAAGAGACGAACGGACGAAGAGACGAACGGACGAAGAGACGGACGGACGAAGAGACGGACGGACGAAGAGACGGACGGACGAAGAGACGGACGGACGAAGAGACGGACGGACGAAGAGACGGACGGACAAAGAGACGGACGGACGAAGAGACGGACGGACGAAGAGACGGACGGACGAAGAGACGGACGGACGAAGATACGGACGGACGAAGAGACGGACGGACGAAGAGACGGACGGACGAAGAGACGGACGGACGAAGAGACGGACGGACAAAGAGACGGACGGACGAAGAGACGGACGGACGAAGAGACGGACGGACGAAGAGACGGACGGACGAAGATACGGACGGACGAAGAGACGGACGGACGAAGAGACGGACGGACGAAGAGACGGACGGACGAAGAGACGGACGGACGAAGAGACGAACGGACGAAGAGACGAACGGACGAAGAGACGAACGGACGAAGAGACGAACGGACGAAGAGACGAACGGACGAAGAGACGAACGGACGAAGAGACGAACGGACGAAGAGACGAACGGACGAAGAGACGAACGGACGAAGAGACGAACGGACGAAGAGACGAACGGACGAAGAGACGAACGGACCAAGAGACGAACGGACGAAGAGACGAACGGACGAAGAGACGAACGGACGAAGAGACGGACGGACGAAGAGACGGACGGACGAAGAGACGGACGGACGAAGAGACGGACGGACGAAGAGACGGACGGACGAAGAGACGGACGGACGAAGAGACGGACGGACGAAGAGACGGACGGACGAAGAGACGGACGGACGAAGAGACGGACGGACAAAGAGACGGACGGACGAAGAGACGGACGGACGAAGAGACGGACGGACGAAGATACGGACGGACGAAGATACGGACGGACGAAGAGACGGACGGACGAAGAGACGGACGGACGAAGAGACGGACGGACGGACGGACGGACGGAGAGACAGACGTTTTGCTATCAATCTATTTTTCGTTATGAAGGTCCTGCAAAATGAAAAATTCTGACTATACCACGTTTTGAAGGAAGAATCTTACTTCGTTTAGCACGAGAATTTATTCACTTTTACGATACCAGGACCCTAAAAGATGATTTATTCTTTTAAAAATTCACTGATGTTTGCCACCGCATTAAAATTCTCTCTTTAATACCACGTAGTTAGGGCAACTACCGCGTTTAAGGTCAAAGATGATATTTGGTCGATGAGTTCATATGACACTAGGTTTCGCAACAAAAATAGTAATGATTTTACTGACCAAAGCGAAGGCAACTTCTGAGCGTTCCGTTATCACGCAAGTCCCGGTCATATGGGTATCACCGACTACTGACAAAAGCGACGAGAACATCTGAGCGTCCGTTCATCCCTCAAGTCACTGACGCCTTTTATTCTGTGAAACAGCCATCCCTGTCAGTTTGCGCGGTGGCGATGGTGTAACGGCCGTTATACCCAAGTTCGCGGGTTCAAACCCGATCGAAGCCGTGGATTTTTAAGGGTGAAAAAATCCCTCGTACGCCGTCCTTAGGAGGGGAAGTAAAGCCGGCTGTCCTATGTTCGTAGATTTACTGCATGTAAAATATCCTCAAGTCTAAATAAAGTCTCTGAGCTAAATTCAAATTGCCTGTTTCGTCGCCCAAGTGATACCTTCTTTCTCCCTTAGTAGGTGAAAGGAGCGTAACGAAATTTGCGTGGTCAGACGGAAGAGCAGGCCTCATGGCCTGAGTCTCGCCACGTTAAATAAGGCATTCATTCATTCATTCATTCATTCATACATTCATCCCTGACGCCCCAAGGGTAGTGGAAAGGTGGGAAGAAACACCGCCTTGTCCCGCGCCTGCACACGGCTCGCGCCTTCCTTCGCTGAGTGGGCCGCCGAGGATCACGGAGCAGCTCTACGGCAGCGGCGGCTGTCGTGTACGCTGTGCGGGGGGTCTCGCGGCTGCTTGACAGCGCCGGGGGGGAGAGGGGAGTGGCGCGGTCGGCCTCTGACGGGCTAAACCTGATAAGAGGCGTCACTACCCCCACCCGGGTTGTTTACGCGCCTACTCGCCGTCTCCCGCCCCCCCCTCCGACCGGCCTCGCGCGGAAATCGCTTCGAGGGAAGCTGGGCGAGGAGAGCAGTGCGCCGAGGCAGTTCATTGGAGGTAAACACTGCCATCTCTTTACGGTATTCGATTGATGGATTGATTGATAGTTTGTGATTCCGGGCGCGTCAACTGCTATGGTCATTAGTCCCGTAAGTGTAGTGCGTGTTTTTGCTCGGGAGGTGGTGATGCTCTTCCCCCGAGATATTCCGACCTACCGTCGGCTAACGGAGTTTTTCTCAAGCTGATATCTCCCATCACAAATTCTAAGTCCCCGACCGATCCCCCGGCATGTGTGGTACTGTATAATATATTAGTGTAAGTGCGTGTGTAAGGAAGAGGATAGGAAAAGGAAGAGGAAAGAAATATCGCGCGTGGTCTGCGGCCCGTTTGTTAGTCGAAAATTCTACCGCCGTCGGGACTCGAACCTATGACCTCCCAGTCAGAGGCGCTGCAGTGAAATCAGTTGATGCACTGAGTCACCGCTCCCAATACGGGAATCGACCTCGACAATAGTGCGCCGTTGTGGTTGTTGCAAAAGAAAGTTATTAAAAGTAACTCTTGAAGACAGATTGATATGAATCACAATCACTCAGTCAACAGTGTTTCCTTTATCAAATTAATTTGTGATACCGATCATTTTACCTTCTTTATCACGAGTATTGTTCTTGGTAATCGTGGTTTGAATATCCAATCAGTCATCTTACATTTTACTACTCCTTGCACATTAATTTACAGACAATTTACAGTGGATTTTATTTCTGCATACAATCAAGATTACAAACTGGGTGTATTTGTATTAAAATCGTGAGCGTTCACAAAAATTAAAATTATATCGAATTTTTAAAAATAAAACTAGGTATACTTAAATTACTGGAAAGTATTTTCTTAAATATGTTTGGAAATACACGTTTTTTAAATAAAATATTTTCACTTTAGCGTATAAAAACTAAACTTGATTTTGTTTTAAACGAGAATTTCACGTGGCTTAAAAATGAGAAAAATGTAATTAACATATGTGCTGATTTTTCACTGGAATATGCATCATAATTCTCGCTTGGTATACTAAATTGCGTAAAAGAAATGTACTTTTTATGCCAATGACTGAATTTCTCAGACACATGTACGTTTTGGGAACACCACCATTAATATGTAAAACATGAAAGAGAATAAAAATTGTTTTGATGATCAAGGAATTCAGACGTCCGTGAAATGAATGCATGGTTTAATTCCTAGACAGTAGGCAAGGTACGATCATACTTTGTAAGGTTGCGTTACGATATGTCTTAGAAATATTCATTTAATGAGACAAAGTTTTTATATCACAACAAACGACATCACACACTTATCTCATTAACAACAGATCCGAAAGTATATCTTACTAAAATGAAGTCCAGTATCCACTGGACTGTTCCAACACATCATTTATAATGGATTTCAGGATTGAAAAAAAATGAACGTTTCATAAATTAGAAGGCTCATCTTTTATACTTACCATAGCTTGCTGAACACTGGTACTTTCTCACGGATTAGCTTGTAGATTGTAGCTTCCATATTCACGATGCTTTTGGTATCTGCTTGGAATGTCTCAAAAATAACAGAAATAAAATTCTGAATCTTTTCTTTAGCACATGTGTTTGAATCATTAAACATTTTCTCGATATTTTCCGCGGTCCGTGAGCCGGAAGCCTTCAAATTATTTAAACGAATTACAAAAAATAGAAGCACCCAGCGTTTGTGCTAGAACCAATGATTGCAGATTTTTACTTTCTAGCTACGGGATAAAGAGATATTTATGTAATGCTACGCAAAAAAATGGTGAATTCGCGGCAGAAAAATCTTATTACAGGACTTTGGTAACAAAAAAGTGAAAAAAATCCTAAATTTAGAATTTAGTTGCTAAATTTAGAAAAAAATCATCTATTACGAGATATAGACAGAATTCATTCTTTGTGAGTCCTTGACACCAAAAACTCGAATGACGACAAAACTTCTGTCTGTAAACAACGCTAGCGGCTAAACCGTTCAGCCGATTTTCGCCAAAAATTATATTCCATAATAGATATAGCTGATGTCACGGCCCCTTGAATTTGAAACAGTTATATTAATGTTGGGGGTATTTTTCATGACTTGGGACGATTTCCAGATTTTCAAAAAAAAAATAATCCATCTTTGTTTATTCAATTTTGTTGTTAGTGTGGAGGTCATTTAAAAAATTGGTGCTGGTCTCATGTTCGTTGAAAATTCTAATTCTTCGAAAATTTCTAAAGTTAAAAGTTTGTGCGCAGTCTTCCTTCATCTAAAATATTAAAGACAGATTTTTTCCTTTAATGAATAAATTTCCTCCTCTAGCCCAATCATAGATATTAAAATAAGATCGTGTTCAATTTTTCGAAAATGTTTGTACTTTTCGCGTAATTTTGCGCGAAAATGCCGGCGAGAAAGTGCTGTTTTAACATAATTTGTTTAATATGCCATGTGATTATTTGAGGGAGTAGAAAGTATTATTTCGTGGTAGTCTGTTTTCAAACGAGAAAGATAATTTTGTCTGAAAGAAGAGATTTGATTTTATTGACAATGGTTTTCGGCAACAGTAGTAGTAATGTAACGTAATCCGGCATTGACAGATTTCGCGTGTATTAATTGAAGAGCAACTTGTTACCTGTGCAATTGTCTCGCGGTCTCAAATTCTTCTAAATTGACAGTGAATATTGAAAGTAGGTTTCTGCAAAAAATGGTAATTCATTTGTAATTGCATTTGCGAATGAACTTTTTTCTATCAACACAGTAGTTATATTTTTAATGCTTATAATTTTAAAATTATGAAGAATGTTTGATACATAATTTTTTGAAGAACATGAATTTTACAAAGGAGTTACAAACTAGAATAAAAACGATATGCTTGATCGTCATTTATTATTGTCTACATTTTTGTTTTATTACACAAGCCCATTGGCACCATCATTTCCTAATAAAGAACACCCATGTATATTATACATGGATGTTCTTTATTAGGAACGTTCAGAAATGCATTTTATAGTATTGAGTTAAGATGGCATTTCGTTTAAGAATATGAATGACCAGAACATTTATAACTCTCCGTAACGTAGCATAATCCGTATCTTTTTTCGTAAAATATTTAGATAATTTACGCAGTTAATAAATTATATTCCCTTGCTTGTAGTTACTTGTAGTACTTTCCGTTTCCCTGAAAAAATATTTGTGTTGCTTGAAGTCATATCCTGTGATCCAGAGCCCATTTTAACGCACGAGGAGAAACGCAGCGAGCGAGGTTGCTCCGGAGAGATCGCGCGCTCGGCCCACAGGCCGCCAGGGGGCTCCCCCGCCCACGCCTTCAATCACGCCCGCTCCATCGGCGCCGGGGCCTTTCAATAGCCCCGGCCGTACATTCCTGCTGTCGATCGCAATTCTCGACCGCGAGCGAAGTGAAGTAGCGGAGGCGGCAGGGGGCGCCACTTCCCCGCAAGATCTATCGCTCGCCCAGTAATTATTAACTACTGGAGAGGGTGGCGCGACCACAGCGCTCCTGCGGCAGACCCGCGCACTACGCATCGACTTCGAGGACTGCGCGGAGAGGCGTTTCGTCAAACTTTTACTCTGTGAAGCAAGTTGCGTCAGGGATATAGGTATTTATATAGGTAAAAATTTGTTACGAAATTAACCCTCAACTAGCGTCGTGGTGCCATTTTGACCCCACTCGAATTTCGAAGTTGAATATCTTGCTTAGTTTTCAAATGAGAAGGTTGATATTTTTACCTTCAAATAATGTGCTTATCTTTTGATTTGGGAAGTACTGTTGAATTTCGTGCAATTGTTTTACTGTGGTGTGAGTGAAAATATTTATTGGGGTCGCAGCGGCACCACCACGCTAGTTACGCAACTGTTTTTGTAAAGGAGTTTACATCGAAAATTGTGCCTCGTACTGACACGGACCATGATATCACTATCTCTAGATGGTTGGAAGAGGTGGAGAGTGATTGTAGTGATACTGAAAGCATACAAAATGGGTATGACTTGTCACAGCAAGACTTCTTGGAGATGCTGGTCTGTCAACTTGCCGAACCTCACATGAACATCACTCTTAAACCTATCTTGAGAGCATCGTGAAACCACTTCATTAATATAGAAGAAATGTATTCCCGGTCCTGAATGTAATCCACACGTAGCCTGGCAAATGAAGCGGTGCGCAATGTCAGAAAAAAATTACCGAAAAAAAAAAATTGTGATACATTTTGCTGGTCAATCTGCCATGAATATCAGCCAAACTTCTATAAGAAGTGTCAATGTGTGTATTTTCGCAATAATATTCATATTTTATAGATAAATATTTGTATCAGAAAATGATAATAGCAGCATATTAGATTTTAAAAAAATATTGGTAACAATAAGGTTTTATTTATGATTGTCAGTAATCATTAATCTGAGATTATCAGTTACAGAGTTAATTATTATTTAGTTAAGTAAATATATGTATTAAATATGAATTATTTTATCTAAATGATTTTGAAAATCCTATAAAAATGTAATTAAACAGAAATAGTTTAAAATTTGTTACAAATTTTCATAACGAAAAGAAAAAAGGCAAGGGGTCAAAATGGCACCATGAGGCTGGTAATGTAACAAAAACGCACCACGCCAGTTAAGGATTAAAATATACATTTATTCGAGAAGTAGGAACTTGCGGAAACGAGACAACTGAGGGATATTTGGGGCGGTTACCATGGATGCAAGTTTGTTGGAAGCCACTGAGTGGAGTTCGCTAGAGAATCGATACGAAATCACTGGCAAAACTGTAAATATTATTGTTGTGTGTCAGCTGGTGTAGAATTAAGAAACAACATTTCTGGAAAGTTTGTCGAAGACTTTTGTTACTTCGAAAAAATCGAACGAAATCACCGATCACAACACTGGAAAAGGTGTGAAATATAGAACTGAAGCGCTGCAGATTGATTGTTTTGAACCAATGCCCTTCACAAACCCCTTTAACACGAAAATAGATAATTTTGTGTTGGTAAAAGTAACACAATTTGAAGTGCTCTTATACTATTTTATGACAGTACTTCTACTTCACTTTTTCAACAATCTGGAGAATACAAGTTATATAGTGTGGTTTATTGCTTGTTGCGTTATTTTGTGACATTGTTTTTCTAAACATAATCATTAAACGAGGCACGATTCAGACGATAAAAACTACTTTGCGACATGGAAGCCACTTCCCCAATTAAGGTTATCTCCTGTTTCAACTCTCCATGTGCTGAGTTAATTTATCTCCTCGTAATACTATTCGCATGCGACGATGAAATCATGAAAACGCTGTGTTTTTATCTTCGGACGACGAGGAACGGCAGCGCCCAGAGTGTGGCAGAGAGCACATAATCCGACATTAGTTACCTTCGTCATAACAACCCGACCCTTTGCAATAACAAGGTTCTAACTAACACTTCATTAAATACGAGTAAAGTGATGTCAAAAGTTTCATTAACTCATTATTCAGATATTTCTTACCCTTACTCTAGTGATTTTTGTAGTAGCTATTTGTTCAGCTTCTGCATGAGGAGTATGTTGAACTTGGAGCAGACGTCAGATAGAATTTTACCATAGGTAATACCAGGGGTGCTTTCGATATTGTCGGTAAATCCCCGACTTGTGCAACGAGGAAGGGATTGATCTGAAAATTTCCAAAGCACACGAGTGGTACTTAATAGGACCATTCCACGAATGAAATTATGTTCAACAGAACTCCAAAATGAGTCAAATATCGAAAATAACTGAAATCTATGTGAAAATCGTAGAGGTGATGTCATAGCGCATAGGCGGTTTATTGGTCATCGATATAGCGATCGATGTATAACGCCTCCTAAAATAGATGAGTCACGGCTTATGATTGGCCAGTAGGGAGAAACGGTAAGAAAAATTGGATAGAAAAAGCGATAACATTTTTAGATACCCCGCCCAGATTGGAACATTTTGTATGTAAAGGCAAACCCTCTTGGTTTTAATTTCACGAGGGGAATAGTCACCCTAACAAATCATTTGTTGGCTGGGACCTTCTCATTCCAAAGGGTGGACGGTCATGTGGTGTATGGAGCGACGCTTTGTCACCCATTCTCTTGTGACATCTTTTTTGTCTGATGATCGTATTTGTTAATTCGTGAAATGTGGGTTGAAAAAACGTCAGTTCTCTTCTAGGAAGGGTAAAGAGTTTAGATTAAGTTAGAAGAATTTTCTGGACTCATTATTATTAGACGAGCAGAACATCTAATAGAAAGAACAAACTCTTGAAGGCACAGGTTGATATTAATCATTTAGTCACTCAGTCAACTTCCTTTATCGAATTCATTTATGAGATTAACCATACTTCATTCCTAATCACAAGTATTGTTCTTGGTAACCGTGGTCGAAATATCCAATCGTTCTTCTTACACTTTAATTTTCCTTCAAAAGTCATTTACTTAGGATTTTATTTCTACATAAATCAAGATTACTGTGAATATCAGTGTCTCTGTGGTTACAACATTCCCATTCCCTGAAACTGCTGAGGTACCCTTTACTGTTTACTTACTACAGTAATCACAAAATAGTCATCCAAGGTGGTATGTCAAATATTCTATTAAGTTACAAGTCATAAACAAGAAGATGAAGGAAAAAACAAACAATAACTAGGTGTGTCTGTTAAAATCGTGAGATTTCAAAAAAATTAAAATTAGCTCGAATTTTTAAAAAGTAAAACAAGTTTTAATCTCGCTTGTTCTAATTAGTAAAGTTACAACCTCATAGTCCTGACTGCATGAGGTACTTCGCACCTCAGCTCTTTTTACTGCTCTCAGTTCCACATCAACGTCCCTTCTAAAGAGAGAACTACTACTTCTCAACCATCTGTGTTCCTACTACCAACTCGAAAATTCATTAAGTCTTTATACATACCTCGCCACAAAATAGGGAGCGAGAAACAAAAAAACGTCGTTCTAACGAAGAGAATAAATGTCCGTCTGTCTTTCGAAAGTGGCTTGTGGAAAGCACGTGTGGGGGAGAATGCAAGAAAATTAAATGAAACTTTGTATATATTACAAAAGACGTTTAGTTGTTCGTTCTGCAACCCGAGCAGAAAAGTAGCTTTTCCTCCCTGAGGAGTGATATGTACGAGGGAATGTTTTAGTAACTCGGTGTAATTAGACAAATGCACATACACCCACGTTTATATTTAAATTGTATGTCCAATTTTGCTTTTTAATTTTACTTCATTCCAGTCTCTGAGTAAAAAAGTACCTAATCGAAAACTGCCCATAGACGAACATTCATTATTTTCCCTTATCTCTCATTTCGCTTCGATAACAACGGAAGTTGGTGTCGATAAATTGAAAACACTTTCTATATTTCAGACCAACTTTCAGAACCACTGGATATTGTAAATTATTGTTGTATTCATAGTACGGGGTACATATTTAGCTCTATTATTCACTTCTCTTTAAGTAAGCGCATTTGACATTCATCAAAGTAGCTTATATCCAAAACTGTGCAGAGTGCATTTGTGCATTATATGCATTGACCTGTTTCACAAAATCACATATTTTATAAATTAAACAACATCATTTTTCGACAAAGTCAGCGTTTTGAAATACTGTAATAAAATATTTATTTCTATCAACATTATTAAACGTTTGTGGTAGTTACAAATTTTATCTTATGAATAGTAATGAAATAATCAAGTTAGTTTTAAATAAACGAAACAGAAGAGTGCGAATTAAATGAATAGCATTCACAATTTCAAAACACTGTCTCAACAATCCGATCCAAATTTTTTCTTCCAATGTTTTCCACGAGTAGCAAAAGGGACGCTTAAAAGAAGGTCATAGATCTATATTTTTGTTGAACTCTCTGAAGTAAAAGTAACGGTAAAATTGTATGGGACAAAAATGGCACATCCGAGTTTTAAATTCTAAAATGGTACGCAAGTGAAGAGTAAAATTTCGAAGTGCAATTTTCAAGAAAAATTATATCTACGCAGGTTTAGAGAAAATAACCTAGTTTTGTATAAAAATAGTCAAAATTGTCAATTTAATCTGAAGTACAAGAGAAGAAAATGAGATTTCTTCGTCTATGTGATTACTTGGGTGCAATACGTAGAGTTTAAAGCAATTTTGTGCTATAATTTTCCAAACGACGTAAAATTCTTCGGCTTAATCTACCCTACGCCAGCGGAAACACAAAGATCGAGTGTCAGAAAAGCTTACAATAATATTTAACTAATAAATATAACCATTTCCTCCCAATTATTACGTATAAAATTCTACATTCCACAGTACTAGGACAAGAAAATGTTTGGATTTATGCCAACCCTCTCTTTTTAAGAAACAATAAAATTAAAAATATGTCCATGCTTTAACACAACAGTTTTTGAATCACAGATCTACACACCTTTTTCAGTCCACGTATTCATTTTACGTGCTTTAGAAGTTGGTTCAAAAAGGACTCCCTCCCTGCAAGGGTTGCCAACTGTCCTCCATTGGGGAGGACAGTCCTTTGATGTCAAGTGATCTCTCGTCCGCCTTTGTGTTTTAAATGTCCTCATTTAGTGGTTTGTGTTGTCATTTAGTTGTATATTTGTTGTCATTTAGTGTATCACATGACTAACATCTGCTACGTTGTATCGGTTGTTTAGTTCAGAATAGAAAACACGAATATATTTTTTTTAACGTTGACACACGCATGCAAGACAGTCTCTCTGTCTAACAACTAAAACAAAAAAGAGACGCTCAGACCGTCTTCATCTGGATTTTGTGAACGAATCTTTTCACTTGAATCGCAAAAGAAGAGAAGAAAGGAATATATTTGATGTTGGTCTAAATTAAATGTTTATAAAAATAAATGTGTTGATGCGTTTTTTGTTCGTTTTTTGTTGTGTTTTTTGTTTTGTTTCTTGTTTTTGTTGTTTTGTTTGTTTTTGTTTTGTTTTTTTTTGTTTTTTTTACTTATCGAGTATATATTTTTACTTATCCTTTTTACATGAACACAGTTGGCAACCCTACTCTACGCCCTTGCTTCGCTCGTCCTCCCCCCGAAGGTTCACTTGGGCCCGGGCGCGGCGCTCCGGGCCTTGCTTCAGGGTTAACATCACGCATGCGCGCTTCTCACGCGCTGCAAATATCGGTACGCTTGGTTACCGTCAATTATTGGCCCGGGACATGTTTTAAACTCGCCTCCGGCGGGGAGCGCGGGCGTCGGGGCCCTGCTTCCCGACGTCGCTGCCAGGGGCGGCCCTGTCGCTTCACCCCCCTCCCCCTCCCTCCCACGCGTCTGCCCGCATCCCGTTCGAATAATGCCAAATGTAGCAGAAAATTGTACAATTTGGCAAAACCCCGCCGCCCAAGCATGTCACGTTATAGACTTTTCCCATCTCGATATTTTAACATTTATTTAAATTCGTTCGGCAGTCAACGTGCGCAGCGATTTTGCAAATTCAATGCACTTTACGACGCAAATACCTACTATAATGACGTCACCAACATTTTCGAGAGTTTTTGGTGATTCCATCTTGAACAAGTTTTCGTATCGCAGGTTGCGTCGATAATTTATGTCGAGCAATAGCGATGGGTTGGCAAGAAAATCCGTAGATTTGCGAACTACTAGTGAACACATTTTTATTAATACGTAATTCATAGTAATGACAAGAAACTGCTTCTTTGAGTAGTAAAGCAAGGAAATGAGGTCGATTGTTCTGAAATTTGTTTTTATTGTTCATCTTTTTAATAATTAAGATACAAAGAAAATTGCCGGCACAAACTGGAAATTTGATGGTAAGCACAATTTTTCAAATAAGTGTACGAGGCACACAATCTATTCTTTTTAAATGTGACCATCAATGAAATTAATTTTTTTTATAGAAATCTCTAGGTTTTTTTAGTTTAACGGGTACTTTAAATCCCAAATGTAGTATATTAATTTGTTTAGCAATTTGGAAATGTATTTTATAACAGGACCTGTTAGCAATATTCTAAAATTAGAAGAATATCTCTCGCTTCACCATCCAACTTTATTTTTTATTCAGAACCATCTTATGAGTTACTGACTGCCTACAATTTACTAATTTTGTGATACAATTATCATCCTTCTGAGGGAGTTGTTATGACCAATTAGACGAAAATAACTCTGAAAGTTGCAAATAGATTCTTTGGTAATATTCAAATTATTAAAATAATTTTAATAAGTACTTGCAAATAAAAAGAACCAGCAAACCATTTGGTATACAAAATGTTACATGTGTGCATTGCAGGTATTTAACACTGAACGCGACTCCCAGCAATATGGTGATATTGTAATTTCAGAATACAATAAAATTAAAGCTCCATGGTATTTACCGTATTACGCAATACTATCCTTAGTCCAAATTCACTTTTCATCACCGACGTCAACAATTTCTTCACCAATCTCAGTTCGCCCACCGTTTCAGTGGATCCGGGAGGATTCATCATTCTGATCCGTCTTTCTTTCCTCCCCCATATCTTCCCACGCTCTTGAGAAGTCCCTAAATTTAAGATGAGATTGATGTCAATTTTCTGCATATTTAAAAATACTTCTAGTTCATTTAAACGTTGTTTAAATCCAAAGTGAAATCCTAATACTATCTGCTATTGTTTACTTTGTTTCTAAGTCCTTTAACCCGCTTACCTAGGCTTTCTAACTGCTTTTCAATTTTCCTTTGATTATTTAATATTATTTGGATTATCTCTTGTAACGTACTTTCTTCTGTTTGATTCTTGTCTGGTCCTCTGCGGTCTCGAATTTTGTTTTTAACAAGTTTTTGGGCATACGTTTATGTTTTATTTTGAGTGTTCTTTTGTTCAGCCTCTCTTTTATTTGTTCTTTCAAGAGTTGCCCGTCAGCTCACGCGTACCCGACGAAGGCATCCTGACTTTGCCTGCCTACTTTTAGACAAGAAAGTGCACTTCCAGAAAGACATTGACATTGGCACTTCTTTCATACAATCCCTTGTCATGTGCGGGCATTTCGCCCTGCAGAAGGTTGCAGTATGACCGCCAAAATGTTGGCAACTGTGTCTAGGGCGGGGTGTTTTCCGGACAGCCAAGCATTTATCAGCCTTGCATCATTCACAACGGTAACCTAACTGCACTAAATGGCTTTAGGGACATTCAACTACGAAGGGTGACGTCCAGTTTTTTATACACTTACACATTTCTTATAAAAAATATCAAGTCTGTACCAGACTTCGACTATTTAATAGAATTTTATATCTTGATATAGCACCGTAAAATAAGCATGAAGAGCATGTATTGAAATACTAACTATAGACAGGCGCCGAAGGCGGTGTATGACCATGAGGACAATGAGCGTATTTCAAGGGCAATGAGTGAAAGTAACTGCAATGTCGAGTAAGCCAATTGTCAGAGGTACCCATTAACGTTTTCAATATTTCATGCAAAGGGCATACTTACTTCAAATAAAATTGTCTAACTTCGAGGTTATAGCATTTGTTTAATGAATTTGGCCGCAACTGCCGGCAATTGTCCGCTATAATGAAAAGTTCCTAAATTGTATAATTTTTCTGGCAATACATACCACAGTTTTTATATTGAAATTTGTAATACAATAATTACTCTCTCTCTCTCTCTCTCTCTCTATATATATATATATATATATATATATATATATATATATATATATATACCTAACAAATTTTAGTATTTGGAATTATATCTTGCTTCCACGGCCGGAGTCATGTGAATGATCTTGGCTGTCCGGGTGACGCCGCATCAAAGGCTGTGTTGCCGACGTTTCGACCATCTTTTCGTGGTCTTCCTCAGAGCTTGTCTGCCCACTAGCCCTGAGGGGTACTACGAAAAGATAGTCGAAACTTCGGCAACACAGTCTTCGACGCGGCGTCACCCGGAGAGCCAAGATCATTCATAATATTCTCGTTGGTTTATTCGATGAAATACTAACTTCAATTCAAAAGTTACAATATATACGTGAAATAAACAACCCGGCTATATACAATGCATTGGGGTTTTAACATGAACATACGTGTAAACAGTGTCATAACAGTATTGCCGCCCAAAACAACGTTTTGTGAAAAAAAGAACAAATTTGAAAGCCCAAACTCCGCTAAACGCACTTTGAGTGCGGAATTACTGGACCATCGCATCGTATTCGCAGGAATAAAGCTAATTGTTTTTCGCTGGAGCAACAGACAAACGCGAATCTCCAGCGCACAGAGCAACTGCCGCTTACCATTGGTTTCGGCAGGCGAAACTGGTCAGTCCCGTGCAATCTACGCGTGCAGAAACATGACATGTTTACAAAGAAAATAAATATCATACAGGGCCCTTTCCTGGAATGTAATACATCACCTACAACATCACGATAACAGAAAGATGAGCGAGTGGCAAAACACTGGAGTTCAATCGTAGATTTATCGTTAATTGAAACATCAAAGGCCGCCATATTGGAGAACGCTGATTTCTTTTTCCATTTGCAATTTTAAGTTTTGTGTGAAGCAAATATGTAGTAGATACTGAGCAAAGAAATATAAATTTTGAAACTGATTTAATTATTGTGACATGTTCTTGTGAAGAAACAAAAATAAATATCTGTATGTTTTAGGCGTTATTGGGTCGGTAGTCCGACTTTGCTGGACAGCTACCGGTGTCCCCCATGCCTGGTCTTAGTTAAATTCCCATGCTTGAGGGTAAGAGCGACATGAGGCGAACATGTATTCTGTTTACAGTAAATAGGAACATCAGCCTGCTTAATCATTTCTTCGTCACACAGCTACAGAAACTGGGCCGATTTTAAAGGAAAGGTGCAACTATTTTGGCCGTGACCAGGAATCGAACCCGGGCAAAATATAAATATACATCGATTAAATTGTTTCAAAAATACAGTAAATTCTCGTTAACACGAATTCCAAGGGAATAAAATAATTGGTGTAATGTCATAGAAATGTGTGTGTTATCCGATTATTACATACATATCCTCATTATTACGTTTCTTTGGCGGGACTCAATTTTTTTCTTTTGAAGATGAATTTCGAGTTAAGAGTTCGGGGCTAACAAGGGTTTACAATATACCAACATTTTATTGCAGTAGTACTAAAAGGAATTCAAAACTTCAGTATGTGTAAAACATTGTCAATATAAGCTTCCATATGTTACAAAAATGTATTGTTTTTCTAGGCTAGTCACTATTGTAACCTAGTGGTGCTACAGCAGGACATACTTTCTCGCATTGATTTGTCGCATGATGTGGTATAATTTCGCTCAGGATTATTACTCTACTACATGAACTTGCAAAAGGTCTTCCAACCTGCAATTTTTTCCGTACCAAAACACTCAAGTCCATCGAATTAACTCGCCACCCTCTACACCACAAATCACTCTGACGTACTCACTTGGGCCAACGCTCAAAAAATGTCCTTCCCATTGTTTCCAACCCGAAATTTTCGAAAATTCAGAGGCTTCAACGAATGTGAAACCTACCCCCTACGACCAATAAGAGTCCCTTGCTTTTTCTGTGGAAAAATGTGTATGTACCAGGGAGGAGCGATATTTGAGAAAATTTTTTTGTGTATCTATTTACCTGTATAGAAATTACAGGAAATGAATTTTTTTTTTTTCAAAAATTCCTACATTATCTTATAAAGAGCTGATTTCTAAAAACCAATTTTCTGGCATATTGCAAATTTGTAGTTTTGGAATGAGGTGCTTACAAAAATACCGGGAGATCCCAATTGATCTCGTATTTTCAGTTAAAAGTATGACGGTAAACTCTTACCATATACCTACCGAATGCTGAAATATAAATTAAGATGAATTAATTAAGATATGGTAAAACCCTAGAATTCCATCTTTAAAAATTGGTCCGAACTTCCGTTGGGATCTGCCCTTATTATTCTGAGCGTCTCAAATGTTATCTCTGCAATTGCTGAAAATACCCAGAGTACAACGGAAATAAGACTAGCATCAATTTTTTGCCACCCACAAGGAGAGAATTTAAAGCAAATTTTTTTACAGCAGTTATTGAGAAAATATTGATTTAAAATAGCCTATATTTAACGCAAAATTACGGAAAAACTGAGTAATAATTTGGAAAAATATATACGACCTTAATTAAAGATTCGTCTTTAAAGAACTGATTTTAACCAGGAAAAAATCTATCTTCAATATTGTATTTGTGTAAAGACTTCGAAAAATTTTCGAAGTTTTATGATGTTGGAAATCATGGATTACAACGAAAACGAGAAGTGCATCATTTTTTAAGCGTCTTTTTAATAAGGAGTTATTTTCGAGATGAATCTTGAAAATGTTGTTGAGATTTCATCTAAAGTACTCCCCAAAACAAAAATATCTAGTTTCAACTCATAAGGCCTCCAGTTCCTTTAAATAAATCGAGGACTATTAATTTTGAAGAAGATTGGCTGAACGGTTTAGGCGGTAGCGTTGACCACAGACACAGATTTTTCGGTATCAAAGACCCACAAAACGATGGATTTTGTCTACACAACGTGTTAAAGTAATTAATTTAATATATATTAGAACAAAACCTAACCGATTTTTGGTTACCAGAACCAAACAAAAAGAGGTTTTCGGTCGAAATATCGCCTTTTTATGGCCACAATTACACTTTCTCTTCTTACGAAAGTCGAGAAGTTAAAAATAGACATTTGAAGAGATTAAATTAAAAGTTCATCATATTAGAGGCGATTCGTGCTTAGGTTGCATGGTTGCCAAATTCCTATATAATCGAAAAAGATCTTATAATATGTTAGGAATACACATTTTCCTTTTAACGACATTCAATGTTCAACATATTGATGGAATATCGATGTGTATGAAATCATTTTGTACTAACGAGTACTTTTCTCCGGCGTCTGGTGCTTATTCAGGCCTTGCACCATCTCATGCTCTTTCCTCTATTACTGTATTTACTCCTTGCTCTGTGATTTAACATTGGGCCCAACAGAGCCTTCTGTGCAGCACCCAGTCTTCTTTCTTGAGTGGAGAGGTCTGGTCACCAAAACCGGCGTAGCGTTGGAGGGAAATACCAATTTTCTGTCTTCGACTGACACCAGCTGTAACTTAATTTTATAAATTTTGCATGTTATTAAAAGTACACAAGTACAGTCAATTATTGGCGGTATTGAATGCGTATTTTATGAAGCTTTGAGAATTTGTTAGAATTTGGTATTAGGTTTTATGATTCGAAATGTACATTTGATGAGTTCTTTGTGTAAATTTGGGCGTTCTGGAAAGAAGACCCTTTCTACCTCTCACTGGATGTGCAATGGTCTTCCGGGCAACAGTGACAGTCTGCGAGCGCTGTTGTGAATGCTAGTGTGTGTGATGAAGATTTTTCGTTATTGCAATATATATACACAAGTAGTGAAATCATCAAAATAAAATAATTTTATTCGTATAAAAAGGGTCTAAAATTTAGTGCTTGTGTCAAAGTGCTGGTTTGCGATCACCATGCATTGAAAACGAAGTTATTTTTTGGTTTCTATTACCATCAATTGTCACGAAGTTATTTTTTGGTTTCTATTACCATCAATTGTCTCAATGCATAACTAATACAAAAACTTAAGTACACACTAAAAATCGAAGCCAAAACCACGTGCACAGTGGGTGAATATACCTGACAGGAACACTACGCAAATAATTATGTAAGTAATGTAGTAATATTTCAATATAAACTTTTATTAAACTTAGTTTTGTTTAATTTGCTTGAATTGCTTACTTTTTATTATATATTAGTGTTCTGCGTATGCCACTGTTTATTGCCCAAAATCGTATGCTATTGGGCCTTACTGTCACGCATTTACGTTCCAAGCTAAGAAAATAATATTTGAATTATCCTTCTTACTACAAAGACAACTCCAGAGCGTTTTCATCTGAAATAAGATTTCCTGGAAGGGCTTTGAATGAACTCAAGATCGCAGTGAAAGCGCGAAGCAAAAGAAGTCCTTCGGCCGCAAAAATCACAATCCCCTCAGCGCAGTCTCGAAATCCGCCTAAATCCATCGCAGCAACCGCGCGCGATTTGCTTCCTATTATCGCGCGTTATTTACTCGGGCGGTGCCAACTAGGAAGCACCTTTGTGCCGGAGGGGCGAGATAATGCGAGTGCTAATGCCGAAATCCTATTACAAGCTATTACCACACGGATTTCAGGGGTGGGGCGGGGAGAGGGAGCGTGGTAGCGTGGGTGACGTGGGTTTTTTGGGTGGTGGGAGTAGCGTGAGGTGGCTTGAGTAGTGGGAGCAGCTGTGCTGATGTGGGGGACGTTGTTGGCGTGTGGTTATCGTAGGAAGGTTGATAGTGTGAATGGGTGGGGTGGGGTGGCATGGAGGTAGCGTGGGTGGTGGGGGTGGCATGCGTGACGTTGGTGGCGAAGGTTGGGGAAGGCGAGGGCGGTGGGAGTGGCGTAGGTGGTAGGAGTGGTGTGGGTAACGGTGGTGGTAGTGGGTGTGGCGTGGGTAGCGAGAGGGTGACGTGGAGGTAGCGTTCGTGACGTCAGTGGCGTAGATGATGGTGGTGGTGAGGGTGACGTGGGTAGCGTGGTGGGTGTAGAGTGTGAAGTGGGAATGGGGAGAGTTGCGTGCGTGGCGAAGGTGGGGAAGGAAGCTAAGATGGCGTGGATGGTGGAAATGACGTGAGTGGAGATGGTGGTGTGTAGGGCATTGGCCTTCCGGTGGTGGGCGTGGCGTGAGGTGGCTTGGGTTGTGGGTTTTTGATTGATTTTTTCGTGTTTCCGGGCGCGTCAACTACTGTGGTCATTACTCCCGTTAGTGTAATGCATTTTTTTCGCGGGAGATGGCGGTGATCTTCCCCGCTGGATGGCAAGATCCGGCGCCGACCTACCGACGGCTAGTGGGGTTTCCCCCTAACCAGGACTCTCCCACCAGCGGGGCACCGCCCCAGGCGGGACAAGCTCTAAGCTCCCGACCGCTCTTCCGTAATATGTGGTAGTGCAGTGCATATTAGTGTAAGTGTGTGTGTAAGGGGAGAGGATAGACCAAGGAAGAGGAAGGACAGATCGCGCGCGGTCCGTGGCCCGTTTGGTAGGGTACTGCTCCGGCATTCGCCTGGTGTTGATCGGAGAAATCACGGAAAACTACCGATCAGAGCAGCCGGCCGCTAGAATTCTCCTCCAGACAGCGACTGAATTCGACCCAGCTGAAAAGCTAGTGTCGAAAATCCTCCCGCCGTGGGGAGTGGGAACCTAGGACCTCCCGGTCAGAGGCGCTGCAGTGACATCAGTCGATGCACTGAGCTATCGCTCCCGGTTTGGGTTGTGGGAGTGGCATGGGGTAGTATGGGGGATGTTGGTGGCGGGTATCATGAGAATGATATGAATGTTGCGTGTGGCGAGGGTGGCGGTGGCGTGGTGGGAGTGGCGAGTGTGACGCTGGTGGCGAAGGTGGGAGAGGCGAGGATGGCGTGGGTGGCGGGTGGTTGGAGTGGCGGGGGATTATTCATGTATATCGCAAATTATAAACAATTGCTTAGACTAAGTTTTATATTTAATATATTAAAGAAGTCTTTTACGTGAAAATTTTGGTTTTAGAATTATTTTTTAATAATACAACATAGTGTCAGCTATCTCGCTGGTGAAGGTTAGGCGTCAAGTGCTACTAGAATTCTGTGAAGTAGAAACGTCTATTGGAATATTTTTTAATAAATATCGCTGAACGTTTGCACGAGCCGTTCCAAAATTAGCAGTAAAAGTGGAATGCTCATTTATGTTGTTCACGAAACAAAAATTGTTTTCAAGTTGCTAATATTCTTTCACGTAAAAATAAGTTAATTTGTATGTTAAAATATGCATCTTTTCTATTATATTTTTCTATTAAACAATGGAATTTGAATAATACAATTTGAAATAAAGAAGAAAAATAATTTCAGGTTTTAAAGGGTTGGGCGGTTTTTTTTTTTTTTTTTTTTTTTTTTGTACCGACTATTTTGTAAGCTAGGTCAAAATTCAGTTGCTGTCTGAAGGAGGATTCTAGCGACCGGCTGCTCTGATCGGTAGTTTTCCGAGCTTTCTCCGATCAACACCAGGCGAACGCTGGAGCAGTACCGTAACAAACGGACCACGCACCGCACGCGATCTTTCCTTCCTCTTCCTTGTACTACCCTCTCCCCTTACGCACACTTACACTAACATGCACTACACTACCACATATTCCGGGAGATCGGTCGGGAGCTTAGAGCTTGTCCCGGCTGGGGCGGTGCCCCGCTGGTGGGAGAGTCCTGGATAGGGGGAAACCCCACTAGCCGACGGTAGATCGGCGCCGGATCTCGCCATCCAGCGGGGAAGGATCACCGCCATCTCCCGAGAAAAAACATGCACTACACTTACGGGACTAACGACCTAAGCTGTTGACGCACCCGGAATCACTAACAACCAACCAATCTTCTGCCCCGCGCGGCGCACGGTGCCCTGCCCGGTCCGTAACAAGATCCAGGGCAGAGGAATGGGCAGCGCCCCCTGTGCCTGCCAGCAGCTCCACTTTAACGCAGGGGCCGCGTGGAGGGGGCGGGGCGAGGAGGGACGCGCGCCGAGTGGGGCTAATTTGATTTAGCAGGTGGAGATATCATCGCGAGCCGCCAGCGATCGCATCGATATCCTCCTCGCCTCCGCCCCCCGCCCGCCCTCGCCGCCCGCACTGGCGTAAACGCGGTGGCGTTGCGGCGTGGCGCGGGAGGGATGCAAGAAAGGGTGGAGGAAGGGTGGTGTAGGCGCCATGGGGGAAGGCTGAGCTCTAATGATTGATTGGTTGATTGATTAATAGTGATTCCGGTCAACTACTTAATGTGAATGATGACCTTCGCGCCAACTGCTACGGTCATCATTCCCGTAAGTGCAGTCAATGTTTTTCTCAGGAGGTGGCGGTGATCTTGCCCCGCTGAATGGTGAGATTCGGTGCCGACCTACCGTGGGCTAGCGAGATTTCCCTCAACCAGGTATCTCCCACCTACGGGGCACAGCTCTAAGCTTTCGATCGGTCTCCCGGCATGTGTAGTAGTGAAGTGCATGTAAGTGTAGGTGTGTGTATAAGGTAAGGATAGGACAAGGAATGGGAAGGAAAGATCGCGCCGGGTCCGTGGCCCGTTTGGTAAGGTACTGCTCAGGCTATCGCCTGGTATAGATCGGAGGTATGCTCTAAGAAAGAGGTAGAGCAAGGATGGGATATGTGGTGTGGGTGGGGAGGACTTAAAGAAAGAAATGGAGAAAGGGTGTGGTAGATAGGATGAAGCAGGGTACGCTCGAAGAAATGGATGGAGGAATAGTGGGATGGGATGGAGTAGTGTGGGTTCGAAGAAAGGAAAGGAGGAAGAATGGGGTACGTGGGATGAGATGGCGGAAAGATGAGGTTTTGGACTGGCTCGAAGAAGGAGATGGAGGAAGGGTGAGGTATATGGGGAGGAGGTAGGATGGGCTGGGGTGGGCGGGCATTCGTAAGGGTGCTTCTGGTAAGAGCGGATGGGCAGGGTGGAGGGGGTAAGTGGACAGAAGAGGACGCCCTTCTCAGCGAGGGCGAAGCTTTGCGATGGCTCTCGTCTTAATGAGCTGCACAAGACGCGTTATTTCGCTCGTATTACAAGAAGTACATTGCAATGACTATAAGTTGTCCTTTAAAGGACATTCAACTATATTGGATTTTATTATTAGACGTACGAAATTAAAACCAATAGTGCTCGAGAATATATATGGTGTTAGAAAATTGGAGAAGTTATTCACAAAAAAATTATCAGTTTTCTTCGTCGATTCTGATCCATTTTAATAATCACGTCCTCCTTACTGGCAAATTATAAGCTGCTATTCATCTGTCGTAAGAAGCGGCATGTATTGATCCCTATGTGTTGTGTATTGTGTATTTAATAAGTAATTAATCGAATAAAACATAAATTTTGTGTTTGCGTTACATGCATCTTCTATTTGCTCACATTTATACTGTACGAGTATTAATCCTTCAAGATTTTAACATAGGAGACGACCTCGCAAAAGGAAACAAAGAATGCAGGTATCAACGTAGAAATTGAAATAATTAAAGAATATGTAAAGATAGCAGATTAACTTACGTAACGAGTATTCATGAACCAGCTTCCCAAATTAAAATTTCATTCGAAAAATAGTCATACTAAGTACCACTTGTGCTTTGGAAATTCTTCAATAATTTTCGATATCGAACATTTTCGAAGAACTCGTGGTATGACTTATAATCATTTTTTCTTTATTCACTAATAATGAAAACATAGGTTCATTCAATCAACAATTACTTACATTTAACCCAAAAAACACAAGTAGAAAAAATAGACAACATAAAGACGCGTATTATCACGGTTGTTTTTAAATTAAGAAATAGTGTGTATGAGATAAAGTCAAACTCTGTGTCACTTACTTTCACAACGCATTTCTTCATGTTCATTGTCTTCATAGTATTTTATTGACCAAGGTTTCTTCTTGTTTATAAATATTAAATAATGCAATATTCAACATTCAGTTCATGATGATACACAGTTTCTCGTGACAGAGAGACTCCCAGGAAAAGAGCGGAAAAATTTAAACAGACGTCCAGAAACATACGAGAGTAATAATAGAACGCAAGTTGAAGGCATCCAAATTACCTTGCAGTGAACATCTTGGACAACAGTGAAGACCTCAGAAGATTGGAACGACACCCCCCTAGAACTTAGCCACAGATATAAATAAAATAGTAACAAAGATGGCAATGTAATTGCAATGGTCATTGAAAAATGTAATAGCTGGATTAAGTTTAAAAAATATTCAATTTTTATCTGAGAAGTCCTGTCAAAGGATAACTCTTCACTCAAGTTATTTTTATTTCTAAAGAATTCACCGAATGTTCATGTAAAGAACAAATTGTGAATAAACAGTTGATTAAAAAATGTTGAAGACAGTTCAAGGAGAAGGTGGCAAGGCAAAGCACTAATGCAGGTAATAATAGTCACGTTGATTGTTAGACAAGGGCTGAGCAACAATTAGAGAGCGCCAACGGGTCAAAGGAGCAAACCGTGCAGTCGCAGATGATACAAACATAGGTATGGGGATAATCAAACCACAATAATAAAAATAAATAATATATATTTACTTTAAGCTCAAAGTAACTTTCGAACCACTGTTGTGCCTTTCCACCACTATTGGGTGGGCTTCCACTGACCACCATTCTACAAGATGGCGGCCACCTTAGTGGTTCATCACTGGATCATATCCGGTTTTATTTTAAATGTTTTGGTGTTATCCACGTTGCTTGGGCAGTAAGTTATTTCAATGTTTTTTTATTTTTTCAAAATTTTGTCATTGTATTATTCATTTCACTCCTTTTGTCTATTTTATTCTTTATGCCACTGTTCCTGTTTATGTTAATCACTCAATTTTTCCTTTTTGTTAGAGACCGAAAGTTACTTTGGGCATAAAATAAATATATATTACTTATTTTTATCATTGTGATTTGATTATCCCCATACCTATAATGGATTACCACAAGATATCGGCTACCACCACGGAATTTATACAGACAAACGTTTCCAGGCATCGAGTGCCCGTAAGTGGGAAAGACAAAAAAAAAAACCTCTACGCTGCGCCTTTTCTGACGCGGTTTCACGTGACAGACAAAACCTCAACTGCGTAAACTCCCCTCTGCTTCAAAATGGAGGGATTGTCGTAAAAATGAATGTTTTTGAAGAAAGGTACAATATCTCAGAGAATAAAGGGATCGAGAGCACAAAGAGTATGTTTACATTGTTTTGGCGAATTATGAGTTAAGAGTTCCAGTGTAACGTTAAAAGTTAATTTTATTTCGTGGACAAAGGGTATTCAAATTGTTTAATCAGTTGCTGCGTGTGGCGGTGGAAAGAAAATGCCTTCCATATTATTTTGTAGAGTAGTTTTATTTATTTTATTTATTTATTTATTTATTTATTTATTTATTTATTTACGTCAAAAAACAGTTAAAAACTGCGTATGACGGGCTATGGGGAAAAGTGAATTGTGTGCACATTTTCAAAATTCTGTGATCCCTACACTAAATCATATACTACTTAAGTTTTGAATTTTGAAAGGGAGAAAAAAAAACTCCCATGTAATAAAATCTATTTTCAAGGATAAATAAGCAATAAATTTTGAATTTTGAAAGGGAGAAAAAAAAACTCCCATGTAATAAAATCTATTTTCAAGGATAAATAAGCAATAAATTTTGGCTCTTATTACTTCCTGCCGCGACAACATGGAAACGATAATTTGAATAATTGTATTTCCCACTGAATTCTAGAAGACGTGCACAGAAAATGAAGTTACATTTATGTCCAGAAGCAAAACAAGGGGCCATCTCAGCATTTGCTCAATGGATCAGGGAAACTGGACGAAAAACCTGATCGAGATGGGGGTCATTGACCCGGAAGCTGTGTTACAATAGTTGTTACAGGTTGTTTATACTCATTTATACAGTCCAAATGGTAATTAATGCATTATGTATCATTGTTAAAATTAATGTTACTTTTCTTGTGATGCTCAGTATAGTCTCTAATTGTATAGAAACAGTTATGCAGCAGAAACGATTTCACTTGGGATTTAAACTTTTCTATTGAATTTAATCGTTTAATGTCATCTGGCAAAGTGTTGTAAAATAATGTACATGTATTGTATGTGAATTTTTTGTAATGAGCTGTTGATACTGTCACCTGATGAATATGATTTCTACGTCGAGTGTTATAGTAATAGACTTCGGCATTTTCTGAAAATATATTCCCGCCCTTAAGCAAGTCATTTTTTACAAAAACCATTTTTAATTGGAATTTTCTCAAAACCACATATATTGCACTTCTATCTTTAATGATTCAAGTCCTTTAATTATAATGTAATGTTACATGTAACAGAAATTGGTACTAGTACTGCATTTAATGGTCATAAAAATAAATAATAATTAAATTTAGACAGATAAATTTCGTGCATTATTCAAAAGATGTAAAGTATCGAATACTAAGATTTATTGTAGAAAAAAGTTCCCTCAAAAAATAATATTATGAACTACTTTAGTATTCTCTCATAGTGCCCCTTAGAAAGTATAATACGTATACCGGCATCACAATATGTGTAAATATGTGGGTGTTCCACCAACTTCGGACCAGCCTTCATTTTCCAAACGATTCACGACTCCGAAATGAAATGTTTGGCCAACAATCCGCAATCATGAGGCAAATAATATACCGTAGGGATAATGTTCGTGATATTTTTAGTTTGTGAGAAACGTATTTATCTTTAATTTTTAGATAGAACTTCATATTTTTTTCATTAGCAATGGATATCATAAAAAAAGGAAATCAAATGATGGTCTAATTTGTTAATGTTTTGATAGAAGCTTGAGAACAAAATAACACTCCCTGGTATGTGATTTTAAGGACACATTTTCCAGTAGTAGCAATTGGAACTGTCGACTTTGAGGAAGGTAGTGTTCGCAGCGTCAAAACTGTTAAGGGAAAAGAGGAGACCGAACGATGAGAAGGATAGAGTAAAAATGAAGGACAATGGTGTAACATCAACAATCCATGGTCTTGACAACAAGGTTACAGAAACAAATAACCATATTAACGACCAGCATGAAATATTTCTTCCATCAATTTATCAAAATTGAACTTTTCTTCTATTGATTGAAATTTCAAAACATCATTTATTGAAATGAATGATATAAAGAAATTGACACTAGCAAAGGTCGTTTTGAAACTTGACAAGAATCGATCTCGAGTCTTATGGCTGTAAAAACAAGCCAGCATTTTAAAACATCCCAAGAAAATGTAAGAAAAGAGAGTGAATGTTCAATATTTTCACTACAATATATTTAGATAATTTGGCAGATTATTGATAGAAATTTTGTAATTAATTATTGTTACTCATCTCACTATAAATTTATAAAAATTAAACTTAATAAATTTATAAAAATTAACTGCAGAATAACAGAATACAAATATGTACATGAATTATTATCACTTATCCTCTGTAGCCCTATTGACAGAAATGCATATCTACAGTGGTGTGTGCAAGGGCCGACGAACTGACTGCAGTGTTTTGTGGTGGCATAAATCGATGCTATGGAATTTCAACCTGTATAAGTAAATTTAGATTTTGATAAATCGATGGAAAACAATCTTTCATTCTGATCGTTAATATTGCAGTCTGTTCCTGTGTCCTTAATGACAAGACCATTCATTGATTACACCTCTATCTCTCATTGTCACCCCTTTCAGTCTCCGTCGCGGCACCCCCAAGGTCAACTTCTCCAAACGCAACAGTGGCAAGGGCTACTGCAGGAAATTTTGCTCTTTTAATCAGATATTCAGCCGACCTGGATGGCTGAGGTGGCTAAGAGTGAGTACCAACTCAGCGCTTCGGTCCGAAGGGTCGCGGGTTCGAGTCCCGCCTTGGGCATGGCTGTTTGTCCCTTGACTTTGTGTTTGTGTTGTCGCGGAGGGCCTCGCGTTCTGCTGACCCCAGATCAGAGGAGCCCGCAAGTGTTTGTCTAGTGTATGGTCAAATATGCGTTCCTTCGGGACGTAAAGGGCAACCGGCTGTCGACTGGATGCAAGCCCTAGGGAAAAAAGAAGTAAATTTAGATTTTCATAAATCGATGGAAAACAATCTTTCATTCTGATGGTTAATATTGCAGTCTGTTCCTGTGTCCTTAATGACAAGACCATTCATTGATTACACCTCTATCTCTCATTGTCACCCCTTTCAGTCTCCGTCGCGGCACCCCCAAGGTCAACTTCTCCAAACGCAACAGTGGCAAGGGCTACTGCAGGAAATTTTGCTCTTTTAATCAGATATTCAGCCGACCTGGATGGCTGAGGTGGCTAAGTGAGTACCAACTCTTCGGTCCGGGTCGCGGGTTCGAGTCCCGCCTTGGGCATGGCTGTTTGTCCCTTGACTTTGTGTTTGTGTTGTCGCGGAGGGCCTCGCGTTCTGCTGACCCCAGATCAGAAGGAGCCCGCAAGTGTTTGTCTAGTGTATGGTCAAATATGCGTTCCTTCGGACGTAAAGGGCAACCGGCTGTCGACTGGATGCAAGCCCTAGGGAAAAAGAAGTAAATTTAGATTTTGATAAATCGATGGAAAACAATCTTTCATTCTGATCGTTAATATTGCAGTCTGTTCCTGTGTCCTTAATGACAAGACCATTCATTGATTACACCTCTATCTCTCATTGTCACCCCTTTCAGTCTCCGTCGCGGCACCCCCAAGGTCAACTTCTCCAAACGCAACAGTGGCAAGGGCTACTGCAGGAAATTTTGCTCTTTTAATCAGATATTCGCTGACCTGGGTGGCCGAGGTGGCTAAGAGCGAGTACCGACTCAGCGCTTCGGTCCGAAGGGTCGCGGGTTCGAGTCCCGCCTTGGGCATGGCTGTTTGTCCCTTGACTTTGTGTTTGTGTTGTCGCGGAGGGCCTCGCGTTCTGCTGACCCCAGATCAGAGGAGTCCGCAAGTGTGTTGGTGTCTAGTGTATGGTCGAATATGCGTTCCTTCGGGACGTAAAGGGCAACCGGCTGTCGACTGGATGCAAGCCCTAGGGGAAAAAAAAGTAAATTTAGATTTTCATAAATCGATGGAAAACAATCTTTCATTCTGATCGTTAATATTGCAGTCTGTTCCTGTGTCCTTAATGACAAGACCATTCATTGATTACACCTCTATCTCTCATTATCACCCCTTTCAGTCTCCGTCGCGGCACCCCCAAGGTCAACTTCTCCAAACGCAACAGTGGCAAGGGCTACTGCAGGAAATTTTGCTCTTTTAATCAGATATTCGCCGACCTGGGTGGCCGAGGTGGCTAAGAGCGAGTACCGACTCAGCGCTTCGGTCCGAAGGGTCGCGGGTTCGAGTCCCGCCTTGGGCATGGCTGTTTGTCCCTTGACTTTGTGTTTGTGTTGTCGCGGAGGGCCTCGCGTTCTGCTGACCCCAGATCAGAGGAGCCCGCAAGTGTTTGTCTAGTGTATGGTCGAATATGCGTTCCTTCGGGACGTAAAGGGCAACCAGCTGTCGGCTGGATACAAGCCCTAGGAAAAAAAAATCAGATATTCAATTTTAATTCATTTAATCAGAATATCACATATCAGAAAGTACTCGTATTTGGAGGAGCAAGCAGCTTTTGAGCAGTGGACTGTTGGGGGTTCCTGTGGGTTGTGCTCACTCCACAACTTATCTGAATAACTTTTTAGATTCGAAGGACCATCTTGTTTTATAAGTGAACTTGAACGTTGTCATGCATCTGAAATAACAACATGCATAATATTCTAAAGACGGGAGCTATCGTATAGGGAAATTCAGAAAATGTAGAATTAATTTACGAAGTGCAATTAAAACTGAATGATTACGAAACTTATAATGGTTGAATGAATTTTATTTAATTGTAATCTAATTTTACTTAAGAGATTGAATTGAAAATCAGCTCATTGCTAATAGTTGTTTGCATTACTTGACTGAAATGGATGTCTTATGAAAGTTGAAAAACACCATGGTGGTGTTATTAAATTGAGAAAGAGTTTAACATACTATGACTTGACACATATTAAACTTTACACCAAGATCATGATAGAAAATGAAATTGACGTGGCATAGTTGAGACAAATTGAGTACATTAAACACGCAGAGTATCTTGTCATGTAGAATGTACAGAAACAGGAGAAAAAAATGCATTGATGGAGGAGTAGCTTGTACGGCGTGTCATCCCATGAGTCTACAGGTATAGAGCGATTTTCCTAAGGATAAGCCAAAGTGACAGTTAGTGCTGGCAGTATAACTGAAGGTTCTGTGGTCGTTGTGCCCTTGATCCCATCCTGCATTCGTTTGTTTGCAGTGGGCTAACTTGTAAATGGCTTCGACGCTTCCTTTTGTGATGTCCTCGTCCGACAAAAATATAGTGCGCCGCGAGAAATAAATGAAATTAGGAAGTACAGTGTTATGTGCTCATCCGTAAAAATTCTTTTTTTCTATAAACATTACATTAAATTTACTTTTTGTGTGATAAATATTATGATTTTAAAACCGATACTTGAATGCGAGATGCGTACAGATGCACGTGGTTCCGGTCTTCGTGCTGTTGTGTGGCGAGCTGTGATCGAGAGCTTTCTATTTACATTCGTGGCAGTTTTCTTTTACTGTTTGTGAGAGCATGTTAAGAGATTTTCCACATACGTAATTAAATTTAAATATTTCCCGAACTCGCGTACGTGCATATATTTAAGAGAAACTCTTACACTTCTGCATAGGAATGTTTTCACAGGAGCCATTAGCACGTTACGAAGGGGTGTGTGACTGAACAGTTGCCACGGCGTGGGATACTTCTCTGAAATACATGTAATGTTCACTTGTTTTCACGTACTGTCACTTTGGCTCATCCTTAGGAAAATCGTTCTATAGCGGAGGTGACCAGCTGCCGAACGCGTTGAGTTGCGTCAATTCGGGTGTCCTTTGAGGTCACGCGTACGGGAGGCATGGCAACCGTGTGGCGTTGGCCACAGGGGATTGGCTAAAGATTCAGGTTCTGATTATGTAGTGCAGAGTTCAGCATTGGCTCGCGAAAGCAATCTCTGTGAAGAGCATTTTAATTAAGTAACTTTATGCGACTTGATTGTTTCGAAAGCAATTGAACATGCATTAGAGCGATCGTTGCATGGTGCTGCATTACATGCACGCATTGAGTTCCAATATTAATCATGGCTGCATACAACACTGTCTATGGCACGAACACCGCACAGTACATAAACTCGCGGGGTTGAATTAAGAACGATTGCGTTGCATTTGAGCGATGTTAACCCTAGATTACAAAAGCGTCGTGTGTCAATCGAAACAACTAGAGCCGAAAGCTTCCCATATCCCCTTTTCCTCGCTCCCCGTTTCTGAAACTCTACATACCTTCATTGTGTGACTAGACAGATAACCTAGTGAAATCCTTGATAAAACCTGATAAAAAATGAAATGAAACTCATTATTCAAAAGTATAAAATTTCAAATTATGAATGCAGAGACAGTTTCTTCGAGGAATTTTTAGCTCAAATTACGCCAGCTCACATTCATTATAAACTGCCATTAAGAAGGTTACCAGAGAAAAGTCTAGAATGCCACTATTGTAATAAGGTACTAACAGTCTCTGTAGAGATGAAAATGTGGAGGCTTTTGCTGGTCACTTTGAAAATACCTGTCAACATAATCTGTTCATAAATCATACTCGTAATGAGGAAACGTTAAACAGCGTGAGGTAACTTATATACTCTACGGATGTGACAATCAAATGTAAAGTCACAAAGAGCAAATTAAAAAGCGAAAAGCGGCAGGGCATGACTTAATAACTACTCAAATATTAAATGGATAATTACGACTAGGCAATTACCTAAGCAATTGTAAAAATGTGAATAATTATTCCATTAAACAAGCCAAATAAATGCATACAACTGAGCAATTGTAGGTCAATTAGCCTTCTATAACTAAAGTGTTTGATAGATTAATTTTTGTTCGTTGAAATAAA
Organism: Teleogryllus occipitalis; assembly: GCA_011170035.1. Taxonomy (NCBI): domain Eukaryota; kingdom Metazoa; phylum Arthropoda; class Insecta; order Orthoptera; family Gryllidae; genus Teleogryllus; species Teleogryllus occipitalis. Next base: position 131,561 of record BLKR01002492.1, read on the forward strand.
TTCTTGTACGCTTCGAAGGTTGTCACAAAACCTACGGAAACCTAGATCAGCAGGTCACTAGAATTCTCCTTCAGTGGCTGAACTCGACCTAGCTATGTGGCTAGTTTCGAACATCCAGCCTTCGCCGGGAGTCGAGGTCACCTAGGACCTACTGGTGGCCTGAGCCATGTATGTCTGTCCTGAGAAGACGGGTATGCGGGTGGGGCCTTGGGGGACCGGCAGCAGCGCCCCCCTTGGGGGGGTGCGAGGGGGGAGGGGAGAGGCGGTGCGTTTTCGCCGCGGGTCGCCAGCGCTCCCGCTTTGTCTCTTCGGCGCCGTAAATCGCGCCTTTCAGAGCCTCCCTTTGGATGAAGTGGGCATTGTCTGCCGCCGCCAGCGCCCCTAGCGACGGACGGCGGAGACGCCTCCATCTCTTTTCTGCCCGCCAACCGCTTTTCCGTTCTCACCCCCCCCTCATCTCCGCTCAATTAATAGCCGTTACTTAGTATCCTAGACTAACAATAAGTACAAGTTTTTTTTTTTTCCTCTTCGCTTTCTGCTGCCTCTTTTATTTTCATGTTTGTTTCAAAGTCCGTTTTAAATCCTTACTTAATTTTTGCTTTCAATTAGTTATTCGTTTTTACTTTCTTGCTTTTAATAATATTTTTTCTTCCGGTATTTATAAAATAATTTCTCTAATTTTGAACCACTTGATAAAGAAGTTAGTGTTATTTTCCTTTGCAATTATTACCAATTTTTCATGTTCTCTGATCAGCATAATAAATTCAATTTTCTTCCCTTTATTTTCTTTCCATTTTAATTATTTTTAGCTTTATATTTCTCTCTCATACACCAGTATTTTTATGAAATTATCCTGTAGCTTACCCTTTCTTTATTTCCCTCTGTTCTTTCATCTGTCGTTGCCCCTTATGTGCACATCTCTTTAAAATGTTAAATGAGGTCGTTCAAACATTCTACGGAACAAAGAAATGTTCAAACTATTCTACTTTAGAAGTACCTGTGATTTATTAATAAATGAGATGTGAAAATTCAGTTAATTCTGTCGGATGGAAAATACGATCATCGTTAAGAAAGATACAATTAGAAAATTGAAGTTCTGGAAGACGTTTATTACAATTATAAAGCGAATTTTGCCAATTATAGAAGTTTCATTGATAAGATTTTTTTTCGATATTAAGGAAATGCAATCGATTTCAATAAAAACCAGTAGTGCTAAAACGGCATATATTTTCTCTCATTATTTCTATCTTTGGCAATTTTTAAAACGTCAGAGGAATACGAGTCCCACACATTTTTTAGAAGTGCTGTATTCCATTCGAGAAAAATATTTAAAGAAGAAATTTCGACCGGCTTTTAATTTTTTTACAAATGATATTCAAGAAGAAATTACGCAAAAACTGTTTTTTCCAAAACTTTTGCACGACTTTTCTAAAAAAATCTGATTTTTTGGAGCAGATTGTATTTAAGATAAAAAATCTTCAAAACAATTATTCGCAATGTTAATTTGTAGCAAATTTCATAAATATAGAAAGGTTGCAAAAAATTGGACCATTACCAATTCTTTTTACCATCCTTTTCTACATCCAAAGGGACATTTTGAAGAAAAAATTTGTAGCCGTTTTTGAGAAAATAATTATTTAAAATAGCCTATACTCCCATTTTAAGTAAAATTACGCAAAAACTTCACATTTTCGAAATATTGTACATGAACTTATTTCGAGATCTGTCCTTCAACAACAGATTTCATTTTAAAGGTCTTCAATAGTGTAGTTGTAGACACACGCGAAAAAATGAACTTCTGGAATAATAATAATAATAATAATAATAATAATAATAATAATAATAATAATAATAATAATAATAATAAGAAGAAGAAGAAGAAGAAGAAGAAGAAGAAGAAAATACTTCAGTGTATTTTACATAATTTTAATGGTTGAAACATGACCATATAAGAAAAGAATTGCTAAGGGAATTAGCTATTAATTTGCCAATGGAAACTCAGGGATTTTGTAACAAATGAAAAGTGGCATGGAACAAAGTAACATGAAACTTATTTGAGAGTGATCAACGCTGCGTCATAAAACAGTGGCCATTCAAAAGTCATCATTAGTATTGTAAGAGGGAGAAATACTACTTTGTGGTAGCGAAGCCGTACGGACGCGTCGTTGAGATCTAAGCCACGCTAGTAATTGATTAGTTTTGATGTTTTAAGATTAAACACATTACATTATTAACAAATAATGACAGTTTTCGAGAAATTATAGACAATTTTGAAGTTTAATTTTAAATGTTAAAATGAGACAATTTTGAAGTTTAACTTTAAATGTTAAAATTAGACAATTTTGAAGTTTAACTTTAAATGTTAAAATTAGACAATTTTGAAGTTTAACTTTAAATGTTAAAATTAGACAATTTTGAAGTTTAACTTTAAATGTTAAAATTAGACAATTTTGAAGTTTAACTTTAAATGTTAAAATTAGACAATTTTGAAGTTTAATTTTAAATGTTAAAATTAGACATTAGTATCCGTATTGTCGAGTATGGAGTAGAAGATGCAGCTGATCCACGGACAGAGTCTATGAAAAACTATGCGACCAGGAGTTTTTCATCGGACAAATGAGCAACAAAATCAACGAAAGAGAGATGGAAATTTCAACTAGACTGTAGAGAAATGTACAAAGCTCAAAATTTGCTTAATTTTTGGATACCCAAAGTAATTAATCATAAACTAACATTGGCCATTACATTCCAGACAGTTAATCCGTACATGTACTGATCTGCACGTAGGATGAATGAATGAATGGAGATGATCAAGTTGTTAATTTGGTGTGAATGCTATTTTATTTGTCATTAAAATTGTTGTTAATGTTTTATTGTATGTTTATTGTATGTGACTTGTTATATTTAATCCAAAGTAGAAGTTTCATAATAAATAGGGTAATAGTGTATGATTGCGCGTTAGAAATTTTGAACAATGTTTTTCATTTTTAGTAAGAGTTTAAAAGATAAATTTATCAATGGAAAAATTATCGGCTGAGATCTCAATGAGTGGTGAATATTGCCCACACGATAAGAATAAATCCCATTTGGAAGAATCCGATTTCAAAATTATAACTGAGCTAGAAAAATAATTTACTCGAACGGTCAATTAAGGCTCATAACCATGATGAAAAGAGGTGGATGAGTTATTGTGCAACATATCCGGCTTCAACCAATGAGCTTGCTGCAGCAGTTAGCGGGAATTTTAAATATATCTAGATACCAAAATTATTACCTAGTTAAAAGTCACTGAAACAGTGATATTAAGTCTTTATTTGAAATATTGCATTTTTTATTTCCACTATACCTTCATCGTGCGAACTGGAAAAGCAAATGTTGCAATCTGGGTTTAAAAATTGACATTTCCTTGGTCTATTCTCTTAATTAAAGTAGGGGAAAGTAGTTATAAGGCAATTGCATCACTTATTACGGAATCAAACTCTTAAGACGAATGTTAAGAAGTTATTTAAGACTATCGTAGAGAGTACTGTCACAAATGGGCCTGAAGTTTGGGAAACACCAAAAGATAATGAGGATAAACTTACTACAATAGAAATAGACTATTGTCAAAAACGATGTGGATTGACATTGTTGGACAACGGAAGACACGATGAAATTTGAAGAACAGTTACAACATTATCGATACCATTGAAATTAAAAGGCTCAAATGGTATGGCCGCTTAAATGGGTAGTCACTTTAAATGGCTGAAGAACAATAGACTGCAAAGCCATGGATTTACTAAACCAACATCACACTGAAAACGAGGAAGTACTTGGAAGGAGGGAGTGGAGAAGGCAATGGCCAGAAGAGGATTAACTGCAAAAGTCTGCTGTAACAGATTTAAGTGTAAACTGGGTTGCGAGAGACGCCTAATGGTGTGAAGTACTTGCTGTACCACTACCACCACCACCACCACCACCACCACCACCACCTGCGTGTTTTTTTGTTTGTTTGCCACCGTTGAAAATTGTCACTTCATGTCAGTTGCAAAATGTTAACAATCACACGCAAAAAAAAAAAAAGTGTTTCGATAAAAAAAAAAACAGAAATCGTTGATATTTCCACCCAGAAGAAAACTACAATGACACATTTTAAATGATTTACTATCAATTGTCCCTAATCCCAATTATGTATCGCCAAATGGAAATGCAGGAACTTGGACGCGTCGCGTCGCGTCCCCTATTCCAAGACTCCTGATGTGTACCGCCCCCTTCCGCCATCGCCCCCGGGGGCCTCGCGTTGTCACTCGTCAGCGTCAACGAGCGCTCCTTTATTCGTTTTATTGGGCACCCCCTCCCCTCCCCTCCCCCTCCCCTCCCCCTCCCCTCCCCTCCGCCGCCAAGCGCCCGCGGCGCTCACTCGATCGCTCCCCGCCCCTTCTCGCGCCCTGATGGTCCTCCCGGGGATATATTTTGATTTAACGCGCGCGCGCGCCCGCCATCATGCCTTCGCTCCGCCGCCGCCGCCACGGAGTTCACACAACCCCGCCCACCCCATTCGCGACGCTCCTTTGTCTGCAAAAATACAAGTAATTGGACGCCAGATGGTGAGATGGTGGTTGCTCACAAGTGGGTGTGCGAGTCAATTGCCACGTCGGTCTATTGGTTTTTCGAGTGGGTGTTTTCGACTTGACACGCTTTGCAAATGTTTGAGAACCGTCACATATTCGCTTCCAGTTGCAGAAATACGTATGTGACAGAGCTTGAGGATGAAAATGTTAGGTTGTGCACCTAAAGAATGTTTGTCTGAATATTTTGTCTCTTTCTCCAGAGTTTCAGATAAAATGATTACTTTGCACTTTAATTCCCCAGTGTGATGTACGCATGATTGCAATTTTACGTACAAGGAATTTATTTTTTTCGAAGTTTATAAAGTATTTTTATTAATATTTCGTTTAGATTATAAAAGAGTCATACAAAAACAAAACTTCTTAAAAAAAGCAAAATCTACACACTAAGTAATTGGCAGTTATACGCGGAGGAGAAGTTATGTTAATGCACTTTACCTGCATAATTCAGCGTAAATGAATTTTGGGAAACACTTCGGATTGGGTTTTTTAATGTACCTAAAAATAGTTAAATTGTCAGGGGTTTGCATATAAATCATCCCTTCAATTGAATTATAATAATTTACAGTAACATTTGTGCAAATATTACGTTTTCAATATATATAAAGCTAAAATCTAAAATTCTAAAATTTATTCTACATTAATTTTATTAGTGAGTATATACTATCAATACTAGCTTCTACTGCGAAGAAAATAACAATAAACATAAACAGTTTCGTTACATTATAACAAAGCGCACCACCTTGCATTCTCAAGTCTTCTCATGAATGCTAGAGAGAGCGAAAGAAAATTTAAACCTACGCAGCAGTTCATCTCATGCAGATGTATTGAAAAACCCCTATCTTGTAAGTACACAATAAACACGAGTGATTATAAAAACTTTCATTGTATTTCGTTCACTTTTTCGTTATCACGTTGAGTACATTTGCCATAGTACAGAGAAAAAGTTGTTAAAGAAAACTAGTGCAATCTCATGTCACTGGGGACCTCTGACGACCCACAGTTAAGTTCGCGTGCCCAGAGAATACGCGTCCCATTAATGGACCATACAACTAAAGTCCTTTACAATATTAACCAAACTTTTTACGTAAACCACTATTTTGTTTTCCAGCATTATAAAAGACGTTTTATGTTGCAAGAAATCGTTCATAATTGGCCATTTTACGGTGCAAATTATCATGCATTAGATTTGACTGCACAAATGATTACGTCTTCACACATTCAGCCAATCGCAGCCAGAGAATCGAGGGAGGTAGTGGTAAAAGGAACAGCGGACCACTATTTTCTTGCACAGATGTCAAGTAACCAAGACGTCACAAGGAAGTTGCTTTGCAAAATTAAGTTTGATTGCCTTGTAAATTTTTTAATGCTTTTATACAAAAATAGCGTACGTATTGCATTCGTACAAATTTTGAAATTCGCTTCTCACGTCGCTCGTTTTCAAAACATGTACTCGAACAATAAAGCTTAACATTATCAACTAATTGTATAAACTACTATTATTAAATTACTAGATTTAAAAGAATGTAAACAAATATTTTTTAACCACTCTGAATTGAAGCACACAATTCACTTTTCCCCATAGCCCGTCAGTTTTTTAACTGTTTTTTTTTACGTAAAATAAATAAATAAATAAATAAATAAATAAATAAATAAATAAATAAATAAATAAATAAATAAATAAATAAATAAATAAATAAATAAATAAATAAATAAATAAATAAATAAATAAATAAATAAATAAATAAATAAATAAATAAATAAATAAATAAATAAATAAATAAATAAATAAATAAAGTATGAACTTGGAAATAATTTTACATCTTTTCGCACCAATTACATCATAAAAAAACGATAAATTGCTCAAGCAATACAGTCAAATTTGGTAATAGGAACATCGCCAATTCGCATTCCATACAACTCCAATCAACAGCGTTTGCCGTTGGAGAAAGTGAGTGGTGAAACAGTACAGTCAAATTCGGAAATACGAACATATTCCCAGTTCGCATTCCATAACAACAGCGTTTGCCGTTGGAGAAAGCGAGTAGTGAAAATACGAGCCTCCTAGAAGGGCCGTTTGTGACGGGAGGACCAACCTCCCCCTCCCGTCATCACGCGGCTGCCCAATTCGCTCCGTCTTCATTCGCCCCCTCCCCTCCGCCACCCCTGCGAGCGCCTCCTCGGGAATCAAAGCCAGGGGACCGTGCCGCCGCTTTATGAGCAATTTTATCTTCATTCTCATCGCCCGCTCCCCCGGCCCCGCCCCTCGACGGCCATTACGCCACCGCATACCTGATGTGTGAGTAAAGTAGCGGAACTGCCCTCGTGGGAGGCCACGCAATACACTTGGAGCGTCGGACCTGCAAATAAATGCCCGGGGATATCTCACGCGGGGTCGTCCTTCTTCTTCTCCCCTCGTGGCAACATCGTAAACTTTCATACAGCCTTTGTTCCGTCCGCCGCCCCCGCCCCCCGCGTTTCCGCACCCCGCGGCGCGAGGCACGTGGGGAGGGGGCCGGACGGTAAAAAACGGGCACAATCAATAAAACAATCTTGTTTTCGTTACGTGTATGTTCGCTGGAGATGAAACTCGTGCGGTAGTATTTCTCCGGGTGAGGGAGACGGGAAGACGCGGCGAGTGGGGCGGGGTGGGGGGCGTGCTTTTTCTCTTTATCGCTCTGTCTCTGTCCCCCGGACCCCCGGGGTGCCGCGAGGGTGACGTCGAGAGGGGGGACCGGCCCCCCCGCATCTCCGCATCCAGGACCCCCCACTGCGGTTAAAATACATCCAGAACTACTTCGCATGGTTTCGCGATGCATAACTTAATTATGACGCATTTGCTCGGGTGAAACTCAGGCGGCCGTGGCGGCGGTGGCGGCGGCGACGACGGCGCCGCTGGCGGTGATGAGCGGAAGTTGCCGGGAAGGGGGGGGAAGGACGGAGAAGGACGCAAACTCTCTGCCATGTATACAGCGGCAACACCAACAGAGGCGACGAAGTTCGCAGCAAGATGAGGGGCGGCGGCGAGGCCGGGGGCGGGGGCGGGGGCGGGGGCGGGGGTCGGACCACGACATGCGTCACGGGTGGTTCTCGCTCCGCCCCCCACGCAGCTACCGTCCTCCCCCTCCCCCCTTCTCCCCCTCCCGCCGCTCGCGCCACCACTGCTCCGATTACCGACGAACCGTCCAAAGCCTCCTGAAATCCCGCGTTTCATTTATCACTCGTCCAACAATATATTGCGCTCTCGAAAAACCGCTGCGGGAGAAGAATATATATTTCAATGCGAGCAGTTGCATCAAATCTGCGCGCTAAACATCATGCATCATGACACCGGTCACCGCCGGTGAGGGCGCGGCGGGTGCGGATTCGGCAAGGACCACACTGCGTCTTCTTGCTATGCGCGGAGCAAGGAATTAAGGAAAACACACGTCTTCACTTATAACACATTAAATATATCCAAACAAACTTTACTGCTTTTTACGACATGTAAAATTAATTAATCAGCACTTCTGACTTTGACTCAACGATAAAAAGTTGATGTCGAGTAGTATTTATAATTGTTCGTTTATTTATAGTTTTCGAAAAATTCATTTATTCATGATTCATAGAACTATTGCTATGGAAGTAACAATAACTACATATTATCCAAATATTCTGAATCCAAAACACGGAGAAGACAGAGTCTATGTTTTTTGAGTCCTTGATACCAAAAAATCGAACGATGGCAAAATGTCTGTCCGTCCTTCTATCCGTCGGCCCGTCCGCCCGTCTACCCGTCCACAACCCTAGAGGCTAAACCGTTCTGCCTATTTCCTCTAAAATTGATATTTTCATCGATCGATTCAGCTGTTGTTTCCGACCCTGAAATTTAAAACTGATATTTTGATTTGGGAAGGTTCTTTACATGAAGCCGCTGGAACATTTTTCAGAAAAATAGCTCCATCGTTTTTTTATTAAATTTTGTTGTTGGATAGTGTTATAGACGTTTAAGTGAATAGTGAAGGTCTTATGTTCGTTAAAGACTCGGAATTTTCGCAAATTGGAAAATTGCAAAATTTTTTCGGAGTCTTCGTACAACTAAAATATTAAAGATATAGACTTTTTCTTAATGAAATCTGTTCCTTAAAGATAGATTTTTAAATAAAATCATGTACAACTTTTCAAATATTTTGGTATTTTTCGCGTAATTTTGCGTGAAAATGCGGTCGAGAAAGTACGTGCTGTTGTAGCACCAGTAGTTTTCATTTGAAATGTAAGTTTGTACTTAAATTGAAGATACATTAATATAGATCTCAACTGAAGATACAATACATTACTATAGGTCTCTATTCAGAGTTCTTGAGATTTATTTTATAAATTATTAATACAGTATTCAGTAGATCAATCCAATCTTCTTAAACGTCGGCGTGTAACCCTGTAACTGGTTTTAATGTACGTGAGTACTCGTTACATTACTTGAATAAATATTTAACTTTCATGAACACACGTTTATCCATATTCTAGCCACAAGCTGTACGTGTCTAATTAATATTAACACGCCAATAAATAAATAAATAAATAAATAAAATACAACATTTGTTTTTTCTGTCACAAAGGTGGTTCTCGAGTTTTTACCTGTTGAAAAATTGAAACATCAGGAAATGCATTAACTACGGAAGCTAGAATATATATGGAGCGGGCATGCTTTTTAACTACCGCTTCTTTCTCATTTATTACTGTCAAAATTCTTATTATACCCAAATTATGACGCTACTTTCCTCTGTTAGACTTTATTTGCATTCAAGACACTGCGAATTACAAAACTACCCAGTTTTGCAAGTATTTCATAAAAAAAATAGTGTTCTCTATTGTGATATACCAAAATGAACCATTTTTATTATGGAAATATTATTTTATATGACATAGAGTATGGGGACGTGAATAGACGATCGCGAGGGGGTCGCTATGTGACAAATAAACAACCGTCGTTAATGATCATTTTCGTTAGGTTGAAATGACAGAGCAGAGGCGGGATAAGCATTGTTTTGAGACACAAAAGAAAAAGATAAAGGATTCGGATGCTTCCGAATTTTTAAAAGAACCTTGATTTGCTAGAGCAACGCGGTGATGAGCGGGTCGGCTCTTGATATATTTTACTAGATCAAGGAAAGACTGTAATTGATAGTTTAAATTAACTATCTTTTTTTAATATTAGGACAGAGCGTTCTTGTAGGAAGTAAAATTCGTGTCTAGGCGTCCACCCGAGACGCAAGTGAGGGAAGTCACGGATTATAATAGTATCGCCGGGAGAATTTGGAACCAGATCACGGACATCAGGCAAGGACTTCCTCGAGAAGCAAGATTCTGCTGCGTCGACGGAGAAGGTTCTACGGGGCGCCATCGAAGGAAGAAGTGGAGAGCGCGCGAAGATCCACAAATGAATAACAAGGTTTATAACTATTGTAATACAGAGAATACTGGTCATGACCAAAGAATTATTCATTTTTTATTATCATAATAAATTCTAATTTGTTAAGTTGAAAGAAAGCTGATTATCATTGTTCGTTACGTGCAATCCAGCATTTTAATATAATTTTCAGATTCCTGGCCACTCCGTATGGATGGCAGATTGAATAATTGATTGCAGAATAAGTAGCAGCAATTATGAACTTTGAACTCCAATTAACCCAGCTAGCCCAACATAATTTTGTAAGGAGATGTATTTAAATTACGTAGGAATCATTTCGTTTCAAGTGTAACCTTTTTCTGGCGCCCAAATTACATAATTATGTTCCAAATTGGCACACTCAACATCGGGCATGTTTCACTATTGACTTTTCCCAAAATAGAGTGACATGTTGTCGAAATAAATTGTAAATAATATCACAAAAATATTCGCAAATGAAAACTAGTGAAAGAAAACAGCAGCAAGGAGGGGCTCGAGGTGAGGGGATGGGCGCGGGGGGGGCGCGGGGGGGGCGCGGGGGGCGGGAGGGCGGCGTGGGGGTGTGGGTGGGGGGCGGCGCGGGAGCGGAGTGGGGGGCGGCGCGGGGGGGCGAGGACGTTTCACCTGGGTCGGCGCCTCGCGCAGCAAACACGCCACCTTCTCCTTCGCAGCGGGGTCGGGGGGGGCGAGGAATAGTAATTAAATCTCCGCGCGAATCCGAATGAGCGGGTCCGCGTCAGACGGCCCGGAAAAGAACTGAGGCAAGAGGATTGCACCACCCGCCCCCAGTCGCCCTTGCCGGATCTTTTGCCTCCTGATATCATTTCATTCGGAGCAGTTCAGTCCTTCAGAATCCGTTTACTACATGGTCTTCTTTTTCACTGAGCATGTCTCCTCTCGTTCACTAGATTATCCATAGTTCTTATCTCCGCAATAAATGTAATAATCTTTACCTCAAATTTTCAGATCGCATATTCCTATAGATATTTTTTGGCCAGTTTTTTTCAACTTTCTATTGAAGAAGCTTTTTATTTTGTTTTATAAAATTATTCACGTACAAATTCATTTACATACTTGCTTATTTTTTCATTTCATTTAGCACATATTTGATGTTTTTTCGTAACTTTTCACCCATGCCCTCTATTGTGGCGTAGCTATCTTCCTCGCCTTCGGTCTATTTCTTCTCAAATGATGTGCTTCTCAGCACCGCAACTGCAACTGCATCGGCGTCCACGGGAACGCCCCCCTCGCGAACTCCTATCTGCCGCATTTCCGGCTTACCTCTTCGCCTTCGCCTCGTCTCTCGCCGCCGCCTTCTTTCACTGATCCTGCAGCGCGACCGCCCTCGGCTCCGCCCCGCCCCGCCCCGCGCCTCTGCCGAGCCATATCCCGCGACGTAACGAGATCCGTTATGCAAATCGGTTAAACAGGAAAGAACGTGATCCCGGCGCACCTGGCATGAGGAGTGGGTGGGGGGTGGCCGGCCCCCCCGGCGGCAAACAGCGCGCGTGGAATTGGATCTGCCCCCTCGCGAGCCGATCCTAGGACCACGCCCCCCTCCGCCCGACCAACTCCCGAAATGCTGCCCTCGGGGCTTATTCTACCTTTTCTTCCATCTCTCATCTTTAGCCTTGCCTCCCATCCTCGCCTCCCATTCTCGCCTCCCATTCTTACTTGGTAAGAAGAGGAAGTATTGCAATCATGCGCCGAAAAACGGCAATTTTTTGACTGTACAACTCTTGTAAGCAGTATCTGTAACGAAAAAGTATTAAATCTTGTTCCTTTAAATGTTGTAAATTATTTTTTCTGATACGATACTTTTTCTAATAAGATAAAACGTAAAATCGATTGATGACAAAATGTCTGTCTGTCCGTAGTCAACGTTACCGCCTAAATCGTTCAGCCGAAATTCTCCAAAACTGATATTAGTTTCTCGATCGAGAGAAATAAATGCCCACTGATTTTTAAACGGATATTTTGATTATACTATGACGCCTCCATATTTTCCAAGTTTTTTCAAAAACGGCATCAAACGTTTGTATTAAACTGTCCTCGCATAATGTAAAGTACGCTTATAATTGGGGTAGATTTTATTTTCATTCAAATCCCCGATTTTTCAAAAATTGCAAAAGTGCAAGTTTTTTTAACTTCTTCTTCAAACTACTCTATTAAATAAATATATTTTTTTTAATGAAATCTGGTCTTTCTAGACGAATCTTTTCAGAAGATCATTAACAATATTTTGACGTTTTCGTAGTAAGTAGCAAAGTAGTTTTCGTGAAATTCTATGTGAAATATGAGGAGTTTTTAAACAATTATTTTCTTATAAATGGCTCCAAATTTTTTGTTTAAATTTTCTCCTAATATGTACTAAAGGATGGTTTTAAAGCGTGCTAATTACCTTTTCAGCGACATCCCTATACTTACGAAAATTGCAAATTGCATTTTAAATATAAAATATTCAAGATTTATATTGTATTAAATGAAATATATACAACAAAGTAATCTTTTAAAAGTCATCATGTACAATTCTTTCGAAAAAACTAGTATTTTTGCGTAAATTTATTCTTGCAGTTAATGAAAATTACAAAAAAAATCATTTCCTCGAAAACAGCTCTTAATTTTTTTCTTTTACTTTTTTTCACGGATACATAATTAAGGGTCGGTTAAAAGAATGTTTCAATCTCATTTTCGTTGAAGTCTCTGAATTTTCGAAAAGTGCAAATTTAGAAATAATCCAAGAAAATGTGCAGTTGTAGCACCATTCATTTTATATTGCCTCTCTTGGCTATAGCTTTTTTTTTTTACTTTTCTCCACAACGTTTTCATTTTTATCCTTCTTTTCTCGTACTACATCCATCCTCTCTTTACATTGCCACCAACGTTACTGATACGATATTCAAATTTAACTACTTGCCTGCAGCCCAATACTTCTGCTGAACAAAACACACTAAATGCTTTTTTATAAAGCAGCAGGCTTACAGCTCAGGAACAATAAATAAAATACTCTTCATTGCAGTAAATTAAATATTTTAATAAAACAGTCTTAATGAATATTGCAATATCACAGAATATTATACATACAGTACCACAGTTCTTTACAAACCAAATGTTATTAAGAAATTTTTAAAAAATCCAGAAGTTGTTGTTCCAACAATACAAATTTCTAATGACGAGCGGCTTCTTCCATGGAGCTTGGCAGTCATACGTCATCTGTATCGTTGCATTGTGAAAATTTAGTCGGTACGGGAAATATTAGAATAGGCAGAGTAACTGAATAGAATAGTTACATTTTTCTGTCATCATAGAAACTGTTTCATTGTTTTGTATTTTTCTCGGGTTTCTGGCTATCTTAATGAAACTATACACACTTCTCATATGGCCGTAAGTTGCAAACTTTTCTTTCAATTTAGACCCGCCTTGGAAATTACTATAAGAGATTTTATTTAAATACTGTTCTATCTGAGATAATCCTGCATTCCGTGTGTATTTTTCAAAAATTTCATTTCTACATGATATTATTTATTGTCACACAAATCATGTCTATGCATTTATTTTACATAAGATTTGTACTCTGGTATGTTTTCAATGTAATGTACATGAACATTAAAAGCGTCTTAAATTTTTGGTTTTTCTCAATGATCAGCCTTTATGAACTTAAGCTTTACGATATTCTGAGGCAATAAATATTAACCAAACGCAAAATGAAGTCTCATAAGACTTTGATATATTTCCCGATATCGAATTTTAGTGGAGTTGAATCGACTTTTTGTGCTCTTTTCTCCAGTAACTACAGATTTATTGACTTCCATTTCATGTTGCATTCCTTGCAATATGATAAATCTTTTTGATATCGTTGCCAATGTGACAAAAATTGTGGTTTTAAACATCAGATTTCTTGTAAACCATTAGTAGGCGAGGCCGTAGAGGATGGGAGTATATAAAACCTTTCTAACGTGATTTCTCTTTTCATTCTAAATTACGTCAACTTTGTAAAAGTAGTGGTGCCAGAAAATGATGTATTCGGTTTTATCTGAAGGCAAGATTAAAGACGACGGAAAATAACATAATATTCACATTGTTATTTTTCATTTATTAATACACGGTGGGTAAATTGAAGCAAAGTCGCCGAAAAAATGAGTGTTCAAAACAAAATCCAAACTTATCTTTGAATAACTTGCGAGAAAGAAAAATGAAACTTGGTTCATAATATAAAATTGTTTTTGAATGCATAATTTTAACCACCTAGCTCTTACCATTTCCTCACAAATTGGTTTAAAACTGATGGCAATTTTAAGCTAATTTTGGGAAGTTTTTCAGCGACGTTTTTGTAATTTACTCACCATTAATTAATAAATGAAAAAATATAATAGATCCATTGAATAGAACAAAAATGTTGCAAATTAGCTCGGTTTTATTTTTAAGCAATAACAAAGAAGAAAATATTGTTTTCCAAATTTGCCAAAAATACAATAGCCTTTCAGAACAACGACGTTGTACGGATCAAACAAACAGATATAATTAAAAACTATTTTAGCTATAAATATAAAATATCACAAAAGTTCCTTTGAGACATTGATGACACACAAAAAGGCATCAAAATTCCAGGTGATCTCCGAAGGTATTTTTCAATATTTTCCTGAAATGAAAATTGTATACAACCAAAGCATCTTGTTTCACGTGTTCAAAAATGCAAAAACAGTACACGATATCAAATAGTGTGTGATGAATTTTCTTAAAGAACACGTTAACATATTATTTCATTGAAAAAATTAAAATGAAACGATCTCGGAAGAGAATTCACAGAGATAATGGAGTCAAAGTAATTTTGTGTCTCGACATATTTAATGGTGTCTTTAAGACATGACGGACCACAATAATTGGTACTTTTACATATATTAAAGTGTTATTTTTAAGAGTTAATAGACAAAGCGCGTCCCAAAGCTTTTGCTAAGTCGTAGACCTCTATGGGCTGCTCTAAAAGTAGATTCTTCTTCTCCTGTTCGTCCGAGGAGTAGAAAATAAAGATTCATACTTCTAGGAAATAATACTGAGTCCTTAGCTAGATGCTTCCCAATTTTTTTGCTCAAATATTCCCCCCCCCCCAGTGATATTTTTATTATCGCTCAAAACAAATACAACATGATAGTACATTTAGAGATTAAAACTATAATAAAACAATAAATAGAACAACAATGCATAAGTAACCACGTTAATGATACTACATTGCATTACTTTTTTATTTCACAGTAGTTAAAATTTTATGTCAATGTTTTTATAAATTGAGGTATGCATGTATAATTATAAAATAACTGTAAGCTTCTTGCGAACAAATACCGACCGAACTGCTCTACTGTTGCAAAAAGCAATCACATTTCATCACAAAGACGAAAAGTTCAAGAGAACTGCTACGTCAATTTCTTGGTCAAAAGCAGTCTCAAAGCAAAGTATCTGTCCTATCACTCCGATTAGGGATGCCAAGGGCAACTACAAACTGCAGATTGAAAATTTCAGATATCTCCCAGCAACGCCACCTCCTCTCTCGTTTTACAACGCCCACTGACGCCATTTCATAACTAAGTTCGATGCACGATATGTTCTACCTATACATATCACAGGCGCAAAAAATGCCTTAATAAATCCCAATTATTTGAATTCAGATTCGCTAGCGCCCGCCAGTGTGGTGGTTGTAGCGCTGTGTGCTCAGCAAGATGGCTGCTAAATTATTCACTTGTTTATTCGGACGAATGAGCGTGTCCGCGCGCATAGCTCAGCGTAAAAATGAGCCCTTCTGCCTTTCGGCGAGCGAAAAAAAGCAGGGCGGTGTAATATGAAACTCAATATACTTTTATGATTATTTCCTACAGGTGCGATGAATTCGTAATGCCCTGCGGAGTTGCAGTGTCGGGAATGACGTCATACGCTGAGGCCGAGCGATCGCACCCAACGCACCAATGGTACATGCAATAATGGCGGATCAGCGAACGCAAATATACAAGAGAAGGAAAGACACGAGGGTTTGTTGTTGTTCCAAAGTTCAGATAGACCGAGTATTTTGGAAAACCTGTAACACTGATGTTGGAATTAGCATGTGTATTAAGTGGATGAAAGTTTTGAATCCATATTATCTGTTGAAAGGCTATTACAAAAACATCGATAATTGGAAAACAAGCAATAATATTTTTTTTAATTTCTTGCGAACTGCTTTCGCGGTAAAGCTGCAGGAAAAACGGCCATTTTTTTCACAGCAAAACCCTTATCGCCCGCCCCTGTTAACGAAACTGGGAATAAATTTTGTTCCTATATATAGTACTTCCTCTACCAGCAGTGACAGTCAAACTGGGTTGTGGTAGTCAAACAGTTCCTACAACTGCATATTAGTATGGCTTATTCCACCTGGCCAAGAGACATGAAGGACTGGGATTGCTGCGGTTCGCCCAACACGTTCTTGGGGTAGCTCTGAACCTAGGATTACGATTAGAAAAATATGAAGATCCTATTTTCAGATGGTTGAGCTCCTGTCCGAGTTCCTACCAACGGACATTAAAGACCGCCAAAACACAGAGACTCAACTGGCCCTATAATGAACCAGATTTATGGGCTTATAAGAAGAAATGCACTGATGACGGGGTAGCCGCCTGGGAGAAGCTGGGATCCCAAGGGAAAGCGGTTAAGGCGCATATAAACGATCCGGTTGGAAATGCCTTTTTAAAAGATTATAATCTTCTGAAACTTAGTCTTTTTATTGCTGCACTCCAATTGATATCAAATACCGCTGCCAATAAAAGTACTCTTAGCAGAGGAAGGCCCAGAGAGGATATATAATGCAGGAAGCAATAGAGCGGTAAAAATCCTGTATCACAACCTCGGTCAATGCATTTTTACAAAGTCAGCAAGAATAAAGCATCATGATGGATCAAGAACTTCATAGAAGGGAAGATTATCCGGAAATCGGACCCTGTGGTCTTCACGGAAACCACTTTCTCCGCTGCCGAAGGACTTAGACTCAAACCTTACGATGAAGCATTTTACCATTGCTGGTAGTAAATGCAGAAAAAGAACTTCTTGAACCCGTAGGAAAGTCAAGTAAATCCAGGGAATCCTAAAACGCCTAGGAATTACTTATTCACCACGACTTTAAGTGGAAAGTGTATTCTATTTAATGTAGCATTTAGAAAATTGTGTACTCAAAATCCAAGTTTTATAGGTCCTTGACACAAAAAAAAAAAAAAAAAAAACGATTGAAGGCTGCACGTCTGACTGTCTGTGTGTAGTCAACGCTAACGCCTAAACCATTCAGCCGATATTCTCCAAATTGTTATTACCCGTAAGATCTGAACGAACTCAGATCTCTGCGAGTTTGAAACGGATACTTCAATTTTGGGGGATCAAGAACATAATTCAAAATTTTCTCATAAATGGCTCTTAATTGTTTCTTTAATATTTTTTCTTTGAAACAACACAAGAAACAAAGAAATGGCGTAGATTGCATTTGTGTTACACATACGCATTTTTTGGAAAATTACAAAAGTTGAAACTTGTTCGACGTCTTCGTACAACTAAAATAATGAAGACAAACATTTTCATTAGTGGAGTTTGTTCATCAAAACACGCCTTCAGAAGGTTGCGATCAATTTTATGAAAATATTCGTCGTTGTGCATGAAACATAGACAATTTTAAAACCAATATAAAATAATTTTAAACCCACTTTAAAATAATTTAGAACAATTATTTTCTCAAAAGCTTTGGAAAAGTATAATATTGATGATAGAAGTTTTTTGTTAAATGAAATCGTTTCTAAAATGTTAGTTCTTTACAAAAGGTGAAGTATTTTTTTAAAATATGAATCGCTTAGCCTAAGTTTGTAAGTTTTCGAGTTTGCAAATTCGAATCTCACGCGCTCCATTTGCTAGCATCAGGAGATTTGACAAGATGGAATCCAATGCCGCACGCCATGCGCCAAAAAAAAATCAACTGGAAATTCTGAGAATCTCATAGATTGGAAATGTTATGAATCTCAGTTTTTCATGTCAAATTGTTGCTGATATTAGCTGTAAAAAAAAACTGTTTTCGCACCTTAAGTTCAACGATTTATAATGTTTTACAAAAGGACAGATGTGTTATATGGATAGAAATTGCGGTGAAATAATATTATTAACCGTTACTATAAGCGAGAAAGGGAATGTTACTTTAACACCACTAGTTCAATTCTTTTCACATTCACGCGAAAGAACGTTGAAAATAGTTCTCGTACCCAAGGACATTCTGAAAATTAAATGTTTATTGAGATAATATGAAATTTAATGAGCTTTAAAAATAAATTTTAAATTACAGTTTCTGTGATTTTAAAATGTGTTTTAAATAAGAGTGAAATTCTACAGATAACTAAAGGCAATGCGACGCTGTTGAACTAATTTACACGACGAACAAAACTGAAATTATAGCAAAGCATTTAAAAGGATTATTCCTTTTCAGAAACTAACCAAGTAATTATAATTTAGTAACACAGATGAAAGATCCTCTCAAAAAAAGGTAGTTAAAAATCTCATTACTAATCCCGTAAAAAGTTCGTTCAAACACAGAATGCCTTTGCTTTCAACAAATCCTTTTCAATCATTAAATTAGGTACAGAAAACGTTTTAAGGCGGCATCAACATTTAGATCATTAGCGACAACTATTGGTGTTAACGTTATGGTAACTGTGAAGATGAAACGATGTGGTGATGTTAAGGGGAGAAAAGGACGAACACAAATACAACCATGCACGAGGCGGGACTCGAACCCGCGACCCTTCGGTCCGAGATCGCTACGACACTACGGCTTTAGCAATCTCGGCCACCGGATTGGCATAGAAAACCTTAATACAAAAATTTCCAATATATTTTACCTTAGCAGTAAATGAAAGAGGTGTTCAAGAGAAATCGTATTAAAATATTTGTAACTGTACTCACAAATTTCCTTGTCAAATCTGGTATGAAGAATCTTTGCAGTGAATCTTACCTGAAAGAAAATTGAAAAATAAAACTCTTACATGAGAGAATACAAATTTCAAACAATTTATAAAAATGCACTGTTACATTCTTTTAAAAATTGCTTCTACAAATTATGTAACTACACGCTGTTTCACACTCAGTGTTTATACTCTAATGATCTCTGAAAAAAATCAAAATATTAATGAAACTTGACCAGTAGTGTCGAGTGGGAAGTTTCGAGGAGAGGTGACCAAAACCACAACTATTTTTGTCGAAGATTTTGGAGATTTTCTAATATTTCTTACAATCCAATAAAAGAAATCAAGGTGTATTTTTGTGAGTTATAACAATCCTAGTGCTACAGCGCCAAAGAAGATTGACGACGAAAGATCACTCTTTACTCCCATCCATAATTTACGCATTTCATTATCGCCTGTCTCCATGACCAGGGTTTCCCGCGCAAGATGCGGCTCCGAGCTCTTTCAATTAAGCTGAGCAAACAAAAAAGTTAATTGTTGTAGGTTTTTTTTCGGACAGTCTGGCGTCGCTTGCTTTGCGGGCACCGATGAAATAAAAGTCCTGCCACACGAGATGAGCGGCCAATCAGCCAGTCGCAGAGAGTTGAGCCCTCGTTAGTCACTAAATGCGCTCGACGCTCGTCTTTCACGTTGGGGGATCGTGGAGGGTGGGGACGGGCGAGGGCCGAAAGGTCGGGCTGCACAAATAGACGCGCGGTCCGCCGCCGCGTCGCTTTGCTCAAATGGAGAGAGATAATTAGCGGATACTCTTACACAACCAATTTGTATCGGCCTACTGAAGAAACAAGGGCCAAGAGGGCAGACGCAACGATCTGCGTGCGGAGCCAGTTTGCTCCGGGGCAACCGACTGCAAAACGGCAATTTCCGCGAAACTCGACTCCGTTCAGGCATTATCCTATTAACTTACTCTTGGGTCAGTATATCGACGGAACTCGATGGTACGAGTATGACTGAACAAAGTTGATGACCGAATTGCTAGTGTTTAATGTAGTCAATCTTGCATATATTTCTTAATTTATTTTGGGGTTTTGTCCAAAGATAAATTAAACAGTACACAACACAATAAAATACATACATATATATAAATTTATTTAAACGTTTTTGCTCTCCTGTAAAATTAACTATTTATGACTTATTCGCCGGCATCAAAAATATGGTCTGAAGTCCCAAAATATACATCCTACATATATTTATCGGAGCTCCCAACCAAAGTCGTGATTTTTGAGGCAATAATCGACGTTGTGAGGTCAAAAACGATACCACTAAAAATATGGATCTGTTAATTCTGATTAAACAGAGTGATTATTCCCCATATATGTTGGATTGATTAATGTTCAAAGTCATGAAGATGTTACTTCTTTACTTAAAATATTCCATTCACTAATTTCAAGAAATTGTTGTTGTTGCTTTACATACTTATAGATAATTAACTACATTCTAATAAGCGATAACCGACAACAAAAAAATTAGAGGCGATCTCATTCTAGATTGTTCAGGCGACTTTACTCAATTTCACCCAGAAAGCTCCCTAAGTATGATGATGTCACGACAATATTTTCGTTGGTATAAAATCTAATATTTCACATATAAGTAAGTACTTAACAACTGCATCTGACAATATAAAGCAAGACACGATATTGGCAAACTGTAAGCTTCTGAATAAATCCAGAAGAATTCCAATAAGAATTCCGTTTTATTAGACAAGTATTAATTGTTGCGGGAAAATGGAAAGGAGGAAGAAGGCAGAAATATAAAGAGAAAGAGGAAAGGGAAAGAATAGTAATTATGAGGAATTAGAAATCGAAAACACGAAATCACTAAATTATTGTCTACGTTCGGAATAGAGGCAAAACAATCGGAAAACAAAATTATTAGATTTATAGTGAAATTAAGATAATAGGTTTTAGTTAATTATCAAACAATGATTGATTTTTCAAAGGATTTTGAAATTTGTTGATTTCCCCTTAAGTACAAGGGCCAAGCCAAAGGCAAGGGCAAGGCAAAAGTAAAAGGTTACTACTTTTAGCTGGGTGAGCATTAGTACCATTTAGTTTGGCAATCGGAGTTTGCTAAACTCATTTCTACCAACAAGTCATAAAGTATTTTTTTTTAAATTTAAGACGTAGAAAACATTTTCTAAACATTTACAGTCAACTCCGGTTGTAGTTAACTCTTGGTTATAGTGTACTTAAGTCACTGGTCCATTTTAACTTACATTACACACAAGCTGAAAAAGATTCAGTTATAATGAACTCTGAACCTCGACTATAGTGAGCGTAGAAAATACGTCTTGGAAATTTATTCTTTCCTGGAAAAAATATATCACCTCATTGCCACAAATTCGAACACTAGACAGATTGGAAAAAATATCGTCAGGCAAAGATCATCATCGAAGAAATTTCCCCTGAGGTGAAGGTAGCGGACACAATGGGGACCTTACTGATGAGTGATGAAGATACAAACGAAGGTGATCTAACCGTACAAGAAGCATTGAAGGGCGTCAAGCCTACCTTTAGGTACTTTGCGACAGTGGACAATTCAGATCAAGTATGAAGAGGGCACGAACTTTGGAGAAGGATCTGGAGAAATTACTAATACAAAAATGTACACAGCAAACAATTGAAAATAATTGATTTTTTGAGGTAAAATAAAGATATTTAAATTTTCAGTTCGTGCTGTTAATGTATTTTGCAGTACCTTCATATTAATAAAAGCAATCATTGTGAGGGAATTCTATTTAATTTTGACATCAACGGATATAGTGAACCTCGCATATAGTGAACCAAAAACGTTAGTCCCCAGAAGTTCACTAAAACCGGAGTCAACTCTACCTGCAAAATTAGCGTTGAGAGATGCGGGAGGTGCGGGGATAATCGTAGTACAACCCGGGAGTAATTAGAGAAGGCCAAATGCAGAAAGGAGAGTGCAGAATCGACAGTCAGGGTAGCGAGGTCCAGATATCGCTCGGCACTCAACTGATTCTACTCGTTTGATTGATTGATTAGTAATTCCGGGCGCGTCAACTACCGAGATCATTAGTCCCGTAAGTGAAGTGCATGTTTCTCCGATCAAAATCTGACGAATCCGGAGCTCTAACTTACTAAACGGGACACGGACCGCGTGCGATCTTTCTTTCTGCTTCCTTGTCCTATCCTCACCTCTTCCCTACACGTAAACTTTTTAAACGACGCCCATCTCTTGATTCTTTATTTTAGATACCGATGCCCATGGTAGTGATTCGCTGCCACTCTGTCACTGTTTATCACTGCTTACTAAATTCCGCTCTCTCTCCTGCATTTCATGGCTTATCGTTGCTCGCCAACCTCAGTCATTTCTTGCCAAGTCACTGCACTTTTCACGAAAAGAGATTCATATTTTTTTTGTTGAATGATTCCAAATTTAATAGATCTTATCGTACTGTATAAACAGACAGTTAATGAACAATTTGGTCTCGCCTTCTTTGTAGTTTCTCTGCCCTCAAACCAATGGTCAGTTAACGGAAATTTTGACAGTTATTTTCAACATTAAAAACAAAACGAATTCCGGAAATATCTTTGAGTTAAGACGTCTCTGCTCCCTTTCGCTAACTGCCTCCGCCTCAAACAGTCGCACTCTTGTGTCCGCCCCCCCTCCCACAGCGACAATCGATGCGGCCAACCGTCGTGGCCGTCTCTTCCACTTGAGGCACTCGCTGTCCGCCCGCCGGACTCCTTCCGGTGGGCGAGTCTCCGATTAAACGAGAGCAAAGGCGACTGCAATTCTCGGGGGCAGAATTACGTCCACCCGCGCCGGAACGGTCGCCCCCCCCCCCCCCCCCCCCCCCCCCCCCCCCCCCCCCCCCCCCCAGCACCCACCCCGCCTCGGACCCCACCCCGGACCCAGCCCCGGACCCCGCCCCGGACCCCACGCCCAGCCCCGCCCCGCTCCCCGCCCCCCGCCTCGCCCCCGCCACGCCCCGCCCCCGCCCCGCCCCCTGGCAGCCGACGGAGCCTGAGGGCGCTGAGTCACCAACCGGCGCCGGCGTCCCCGACAAGTGAACCCGCGCGATGCTACTAAATCTCACAGCCGGTTCTTCCAGCGACCCTTGAAACAGTCTCGGTCACATCGCACAAACAGCCTTTTTATGACTGGTGTTCACACACAGACCTCTGGGGCATGATATGTGAAGTTCACCTGCAGTTAATACGGAACTGTCTCGGTTAGCAGTCATGAAAGAGAGGTCTCCAAAGAATTGCTGGTCCCCCTGTAACGGATTGCAATAAATTGGCTGAAGATTATAGCCTCTAAAGAACATTGGTATCGTCTGAAAAATAATCATTTCTTCGTTAATACCACAGAGCACATCATTTATATATCAGGAACCTAGTTCTAAGGATTCTAAATCAATAGTTTCACAACTTCATAATGAATTGGAATTGATTTTATCAGTGAATAATGTTCCTCCAGCGGTTTCTGTAGCGAAAGGGTTTGTAGCTTTGTCCAGAGGTGCACAGGCTAGAGATCAAATCACATATAATTCATATAGGTGGTTTTCTACATGGGACGGAAGTGGTTTCATCATATCATATAATATCCCATCTCTACTTATCACAACCAGACTCAACTTGGAAAGTAAACTATTACAAAGTGAAGCAAATAAAAACAGCTACTCTATCACATGTCCTGGAATATGACGGTTAAGGTGCTTTTTTATTGTTGCTAATTGTAAATCAACGCCTTCGAAAAAACTAAAAAGAGACGACTATTATAGACTATTATAGACTTTCATAGACGACTATTGATTGAAGTTTTGAAAGAAAAATATTTTAAGAATGTTGGATTTATTACGAAATTATCAAAATGTTCCTTTCACAGCCTTGTAATATTTTATAAATAGTGGTGCTTCAACAGATCCTATTTTCTCGCATTATTTCTAACTTTCAAATTTAAAAAAAAATCAGAGAAATCAACAAAAATGAGACTTGCGGACCCTTAACAATTTTTTGATCCGTCCATGTAAAAATTTTAAAGAAAAATATTTGAAGCAGTTTTCAGAAAAAAATGTTTGGAAATTTCCTCTATTTTGGTAAAAATTACGCAAATACTATTTACATTCCACATGGCCTTATTTTGAGATCTTTGAACCTCATATTACTCAGAAAAATCGATCTTCAATAATGTGTAGTTGTAGGAAGATTCCGAAAAAGAATTTTGAATTTTTCTTCATTTTTAAAAAACTCAACAAATGGTATATTTTCGAAAACGTTCAAACGAAAGTTTCTCAAAAACGGCCTCTATATCTTCTCGGAAATCTCTTTGTTAGAAAAGTGTTCAATTCTCTACAACATTCCGAAAGCTTTTTTCGAACAAGATATTTGTGGTGCGAAAAATAAAAAAATCTGAAAAATGAGTTTTCTTTAACAATATAAAAAATACAGTATAAAAAATATACAGAAATGAAAAGTGTATGTAGCGTGCTAATTAAAATTCCTCCAAGATATTCAATTCTAGACTTTTAACAACATTCGGTGCGCGTACTCTTTGATAGTCTCTTGAAAATGGTTTTTAATGATTGTTGCTCGAGTTCACAAGAAATCAAAATTGTGAAGCTTGTGTAAAAACGCATATCAAATGCCTAATCCATTTACATTCCAATGGAGAATTTTAATTTTCATTGTCCCAATCTTTACTTGAAAATTGGCCGCGAAGACTCAGAAATTAAGGTTTCTTATTTTTTTCATTATTCGCTTAAAGTGGAATTTAATTCCTGTATCTTCTAGTGACAGTTGCCCACTTTCAGCTATACTTGTTACAAGTTTAGACTTTTATCAGAATTATACAGTCTAAATAGTAAATAATGTCATTGTTAATATCAATATTACTTTCCGTTTTGAGACTTGGTATATATCATTTAATGACAATAATGATAATAATGAATAATTCTAGTACCTTCTTCCATTATGCCCTGGCACCACGATCTTCTACCTGGGAAAAATAGAACCTCCCACTTCGCATCTGATCCCGCTTCCCAGAAGACCTCTTTCGCTCTCCATATTAATGCAGAATTCCACTCTCATCTGTCTTCACCCACACTGATCCAACACCTCACATCCTGACGCAAATTCCAAAATTTATGAAAATTGAATTTACAACTGAGACTACCACATTTGCCTGAGGATATCCCAACAACTTAACCTTTTTCATGTATGTAAACTTAAAATCCCCAAATGCTTCAGCCGAACGGGTAGCTAATAAATAAAAAAAGAAACTTGCACTACAATGGATTCTTAGACGATGGTCGACAACGCTCATCCGACTGCTGCTGCGAATCGAGATCTGGAGAGCGAGGCAGCGGGGACCGGAAAAGGGAAGTGTGCGAAGTTCGTGCCTAGAAACGCAAACTCTCTAGATGGGCGGGGTTGATACCAAGAATGTTCGCGCGTTGTTGTGCGGCACTTTGCGCGGAAAACATAGTTATTTCGCCAAGTAGTCGATATAATGCACGCCCGCACCCGACCGCCATGCACAAATTCCACTAGGCATGACGTATGGCCCGCCCTGCCCCGCCCCGCCCCACCCCGCCCGCGCGGTGCTGGGTAAATATCGTTATCCGGCGCTAATTCCGCGAGAGCGTGCGGTGGCCACAACGTCCGCTCTTAGCAACGCCCCCCCCCCGCCCCTGCCCCCGCCCCCACTCCCAAGTTCCCCGCTCAGCCCGTCGTCAGACGCGAGATCGCCGTGAATTCGAACACACCTCTTGGCTGGGACTGAGCACACTGTCAGAAATTACATTAAATTTAATGTATATTAATGTACGATTTACATTAATTTTAATGTACCTTGTACATTAAAGGGAGATTAATGCAGTTCATTAAATTTCATGTTTAAATTAAAATCAATGTAGATTTAACGTACGACTCATAACTTAACTTACTTGTGTACATTATATTTAATTGTACACGTAATTAAAATTTAATGTACACGATCATTAAAGTTGCTGTACGTGTACATTAAATTTAATTTACGTTTCATGTTCTTTTACACTAAAAGTAATGCAGAAATTTCTGACAGTGGACTGTTGCCTTGACGTACAACAAAACACCAGCTCCGTCCTCTAAAATACAATAACGGTTGTCTCAGAGTACTAATAATCAGATAGTGTCAGTACAATTTCTTACAAATTAGATTATATAACATGGAAAATATATTTAGAAATACATTAATGATGCGTCACTTAAACACCAAAAAATACATAATTCCCGAGAAAAAGCTTTTTCATTATTTTATTTTTACATTTTTTTAAAATTTGCATGTTTTACACAAAACATACAAAGTAAAATTAATCTCATTTTATATATCTTATCTCGACTGGTTTGTAAAGAAAAACAAAAGTACATTTGGATTGCCAATTTCCATTTGGATTGCCCATTTCGTGAAAAATAGACAATTCTGGTAACACCACGTGTTTGAAGAAGTAATTTTCTATACATAACAAGAGGGTTTGCCTATTATTTCGTTACCAGGGCCTGGCAATAAGTTTTTTTGGCCAAAATTCGCCGTTTTTCGGCGCACGATTACATTACTTTCTCTTCGTAAAATGCAAGTGCGAGAAAGTAAAAATTAGGGAAACTTTCTACCCTACCTCGTAGTAATAATAACTTACAAACAAAAACAAGAAAGTACATAAAATCAGTATACATAAATAGACACATATCTTCTATACATAAATTATGAATATTACTCACATGCATGAAGATGACTTTATCAACAAAGAAAATTGAGACAAAAAGTCCAGATAAAGGAAATTGCTAAAAAAGATAGCGTATATATATGCAAATCAGAGTGGACCACCCAATTTTAAAGGGGAAAATGAGGAAAAACTACAAAAGACACATTTCCATGTCCATGAATAAAAGGGAAAGGCATGCGTATATGAATGAGTTTGTAATTTCAACCATTTATGATGATTTTACTTTCACATATCGACACGCATATCTGTATGCTACAAATAAAGCTCGAGATGAAAAAAAGGTAGAAAACAATGTAAACCAGTGTATCAACAGAGATGCGTATTTCAAATGCAAAAGTATTTACACATTGCACAACGGTCTCTTTCTCAGTAGCTATGGTAAGTGTTGAAAGGACATTGTGACATTAACTCAGTATCACGACTAATTTCTTGGAATTGTAATAGGCATCTCCGTTTTATACATGTCATACAGTTTGTTTTTATTACTTATTCAAAATTCAGTGTTTTCTACATTTATAACATTATACAATAGTATATAATATAAATTTGTAGAAATCTTATTGAGGAAGAAAGCTGCCATGACGAGACAATTTTAAAGAATCATTTCAGTTGAAACTCAATAAGCACATTAAGCATTTTAGGGTTACCAGATCGTTAAGACACTAAACGAGTAGAGTAGTAGGGGTACAAGGAAGGGGACATTCCATGGATTGTCAGGGAAAACAACCCTTGATTTTATATTTTATAATTTTTATTTATGTCCAATATTAATTCTGTACTCTCGATTTTCTTTGTTTTGAAGTATGTTTTAAAATAATTTTCATTGGCACGTTTTAAAATATCCTAGATGGTATTAGACATATGGCGAGTTCAATGAAACTTTTCATTGATAAAATATTTTCAAAAATATGTATTATTTTGTTATTATGTTCCTTATCCATGCTTCGTATTTCAAAAATACGAAACATTGTTAAGAAGCATTGATAAGAAACATTGTAAAAACTGTAAACGGTGTGAAGCAGAAGAAACATTTTGAAATAGAGAAATACTGACTTGGAAAATTAAGGTCATTATTTTTTTAAGTTATGTTTTACATCGAAGTTAAAATGTTTTATAGGAATAATGAAAACTAGTAAAATAGAGTACACTATCGAAAAAAGAGAGAATACAAAAGAGCATTACTTCTAAAATAAACTTAAAACATGAAATTGAAATGGGTAGGTTTCCAGCGGGTTGCAAAACTGCTGCAACATTAATTTCTTGCAATTAAAAAAAATATTGTTCGTTTAAAATACGCCGAGTACAAGAGTCGTTTCATACAGTCGAAGAGAAAACTTAAAGAACAAATTTGAATTCGTTTTTGAGAAAAATATATTGAAAAACTGCATTTGACGCAAAATTTCACGAATATTTCTCAGATTATCAAAAAAATTGTACGTGACCTTATTTCAAGATCTGTGTTTAAAGAATCATTTTCATTAAGAAAAATAATTGAATCTTCATTATTGTAGTTGTAAGAAGGAATCGAAAAAATTGAACTTTTGCAATTTTAAATCAGTGATTTAAACAAAAATTAGCTTACTATCCAAGGACAAAGTTTAATCAAAATATTTGGAGCCATTTTTGAGAAAATTTAGAAACTGTTAGTGAAACTTCATGTAAAACACCCCTTAAAATCAAATTATCCGTTTGAAATTCTCATGAACTTAAGTTATTTCGGATCGATGGGGGAATTCTAATTTTGGAGAAAATCTTGTGAACGGTTTAGGTGCTAGACCGCAGACAGATGGATAGAGAGACAGACCCGCAGACATTTTCCATTAATCGATTTCTCTTTATTAAGGACTTATAAAATGTGTATTCTGATTGCACATTGTATTAGAGGAAGTAATTTACGACATGTAGGAAGAAAATGTATGCACATTTTCGATACCAGGATCCGGAAATAAGAGTTTTTCAGTCGAAAAATTGCAATTTACGCACAAGATTTTTCGGCACACGATCACAATACTTTTATTCATTAAAAGCAAGGCGAGAAAGTAAAAATTGATTTAGAAGGTCTAAATCAAGAAAACCCAAAGATCGGAGTTTTATATTTGATTTTTTTTTTCAAAAGTTGAGAGCATTCTTAAAGCTGGTAGCCGAAGTAGTGCGTCGCCACCATTCCTTCTACAAAAGCCTCCTTTGTGTCCTTGTAAGTGGAGGGGTGGGGGTAGCTGGTTTAGCAAATAGGGGTCAATAGAAGTGACCTCATGATTACTACACAACGACCCAACAACAGCCGCTGCGCAAACGCTGCGTTGTAACAACTGGAAATGTGCTCCAAAAGAGCCCGCATTCCAACTTGCACTCTACTCAAACGCACTGTGTTTATCGCTTTTACCTGAATGTAAATTACGGCAACGTGTTTGTTCTTGTGGGATCAATGCAAGATGCTTGAAAACCGAGAACTACAACAAAATAAAAGTTAAGTGCCATGTTCATTAATACTAACGAAGTAATCGTCTAAAAATACATCTTTTTATATTGAGTTTCACATCCAATGAGAAATCAAACTATTATCTCATATCATTACATTCTTGTTGAATAGGACAAATGTTCACTGTACATAAATTTGATTCGATTAGTAAACGAAAAACTCCAGTCAATGCCAAGTCATAATTTGAATATTTATGCACCTCAAAATTTCCTTGCTTACTTGAACATTACTTTAAGACTGTCCTATTGGATATTAGACTAGCATGAACGCCTTGCTTTTAAAGAGAAATTAAAATGGTGCAGCTTATGAGCACACATTTTCTCGCATTATTTGTAACTGCAACTCAATATTATAATAATACATGAATCTGTAAAAAATGTTCATAGCAAGATTTTTTCTGCATTGGTAAACACACTTACATACTTAAGAATAATAACGCCATTTATCTTATCTATTCATCATCAGCTTCGCGACTAAATGCAACATTCCCCGCGCTTAAAAAAAGTAAAATATCTGAATTTACTATATTAAAAAATTCAGAAATTTCCTTTAATCTTCTTTTAAGATTTATTCTTAAAACCAGATTAATATTGTAGTTTTGTTCCCCATTTTTGCGAAAACTATCTATAGATAGTTCGAAATGTGACCTGTCTCATTTATTTGTATTCTTTGCTCTATATGAAGATGAAAATAAGAGCCTTGAGAACTTTTTATACATCAAAGATACAGAGAGTTTATTGAAAAGGGGACTAGTGCCTCTTTCTTTACCATGTATTGCTATACCCGTAAAGAGTTAAAAAAGAAATTTGGAGCATGTTTAAGAAAATAATTGTTTCAAAATTCCGTACGTTTCATACAATATTGCGCGAAAACTACTCGTACTGTCAAAAAATTCTACCTGACCTTATTTCAAAATCTGTCTTTGAAAAACAGATTTCATTGAGGAAAAAATATATCTTCAATATTATAATTGTAAGAAGACGTCTAAAAAACTTTGAACTTTTGCAATTTTTGAACGTTTAGTACATGAATCTTTCACATTTTCGAACTTAAAATAAAAATATTACGATCGATGTAGGGGTACATTTTCTCGAATAGAGCAAAAGACAAATAAAATTATATTGAAATACAAAATTATTATACTTCAAAATCAAATATTTCAACACGATTAACACAAACCATGTTTGTACTTTATTTTAAATTCAACTTGATATGACAATGATTTTTTTGAGATAATACTTACAACGAAACGTTGAAGAATTGGTCTCCACATTAAGGACTATTACATTAGCAAATAGGATTTCATTATTTTTAATTAGGCATGACAACATTTCTCACCTTGCATTTCATTTATTTATCCAAGTAAACAAGCTCCTTCTTTTCAGCCACAGAAAATACTCGGAAAGCTCAGAAACTAATAGTCACAAGGGCAGTTAAATATTAAACCGCCTGCAACACGTCGCGGAAGACACAGTAGCGGAGGAAATATTCAGGAGCGCGTGAATGAAACATGGCAGCGCAGGTAGGAGCGGGTGGCATAGCGCGAGGCGCCAAGTGCATCATTTATGGCGCGTAAATGCACAAAGAGCTGTTTTCAATATAATCCGCGCCGCCGCGCTGCCAGGTGTGGTGCGTGGGTGGGTGACAGAGCTGGCAACGGGGGTAGCCTGCGTTTGGGGGACGCCGGATTGCCATGGCGACGGCGAGGCTTAAAGTATATTTCGATGGGGACACTGCCTTTCGAATCATTTTGGCGCGAGCAAGGGAGAGTTGTGGAGAGGAAGAGGATTAACAGTGAGAGGAGAGAGAAAAGGAGTGAGAGGAGAGAGTGGGAGTGAGAGTGAGTGTGACAGATGGAGTGACATATGAGAGAGAGTGAGGTGAGAGTGGGAGTGAGAGAGTGAGGGTGTGAGAGTGAGAGAGTGAAAGTGGGAGAGTAACGGAGAGAGTGAGTGAAATAGTGAGAGACAGTGAGAATGAGAGAGGTAGTGAGAATGAGGGAGATAGTGAGAGTGAGCGAGATAGTGACAGAGATAGTGAGAATAAGAGATAGGAGGGCGAGGGACACAGGAGTGAGGGAGATAGTGAGAGTGAGAGAGATAAGGAGAGAGTAAGACAGATAAGGAGAGAATGAGAGGTAAGGAGAGAATGAGAGAGATAAGGAGAAAGAGTGAGAGAGGAAGAATGGTATGTGGGTAGTGAAAATTACATGTATTGCATAAACATTCATGTGATGTACTTTTTTGTGTACGTAACTAGGCTGGAGTATGCATCATTTTAATCCCGGAGGTTGGATGTTACTGCCAACCGTTGTTCGTTAATCGTGTTTTGAAGTTATGAACGATTACATTCTCTTCTCTGAAACGAAATTATTCCAAAATGAGATTGCAAAGAAAGCGAGGTAACTATTAGTCATAAAAAATAATTAGTATTTTTTGTCTCTATAGTAAATTCTCCCTCATTTACTCATTGCCCCCATGAAAACACTTTCAATCTCTCAGGCTATTAAATGTTGATTATCTTGTGGGGTAAGTGTGAACGCAGGTGTAAGGTGTTCAAAGAAACAATCAATAGCTAGTGAATGAGAGTAGACAGTGATTATCAATAGTAATCCTGACATCTGTTTCTGAATCACTGAGAAGGCAATGATCAATCTATGACTGCGGCAATTTTGGGATGAGCGATCGCGAGCAATGATGCCAATGAAAACAACGACTCGATTCTTTGAGGGAAATATGATTTTTTTTGGTTATGTACGGTCGCATTAACATCTTGATCATTCGCGACCACTATTGGAGTTAACGGTATGGTAACTATGAATATGAAACGAAATGGTGATGATAAGGGGTGAAAGGACAATATAATACAAACATGCCCCAGACGGAACTCGAACCCGCGACCTTTCGGTCCGAGATCACTACGACAGTACTGCCTCTGCGATCTCGGCCAACATTCCGACGGAAATATGTTTTATTTGTGACATTTAGAAACAGTTAAGAATCATCGTCAAAATCATTTTCAACTAAGCATTTCTTTCAAAATACGCAAGCGACTTCCTAGAACACGTCCCTGCTGTTGTAAATATTAAAATAATGTAAGTAGTGAACACTCTTTATGTAGTACATAAGGACATATAAAAAATGTCGCTTCGCTGCAAGCATTTTCAATTTTCACAAATTTTATTCAAAATTTGTATTCGTGGATTCATCTGAACGAACTCGAGGCCTCTATTTTGAAACAAATATGTTGATTTTTTGGAGTACTTTACATGAAGCTTCAACAATATTTGCAATATTGTCACAAAAATATTTTCAATTTTTTTAAAACTTTGTCCTTGGATAGCATATTTTTTTCGTTTGTAGCAAAGGACGTAAAAAATTAGTGCTGCGGCCACTTTCGGGGAACTCCCTGTATTTTCAAAAAATGCGAACATTACATCACAAAAGTACATTATTGGCGATAGAGACATTTTTAAATGAAGTGTTCTAAAAAATCGATTCTTTAATTAAGGTCATGTAAAAGTTTTTAATGATCGAGTATTTTTTGCGTTATTTTTTAAGTTAATTTTTGGAGTACTTTTAAAATTTTTAAAACGACCACAATTGTTTTCTTTACATTTATTCATACATTACGGACAGAATAAAGAACTCCAAAAAACTAAGGCAGACCGCAATACTGTTAAACTCATTGAATTTCCGAAAATTGTCAGAAATATTGCGAGAAAATGTGTGCTGTTGTATCCCCATTAGGTACTAATTGTCGTAGGAATAGATCCGGAAGGGTATTAAACTATTTTATAAGCATCAAACCTTTCGTTCGTTTACCAGTTAAAATCAGTTTTATTTTACTAGGGGGCGAAAATATTCAGTTTTCAGATGTTGCTAACCATTCTTTGTTGGTACTTTGATTTATTATTCACATGTGTAAAAACCTACGTGAAAGGAATTCTGGAGGTAAAAATTAAGAGCGCAAACTATACTTCTCCCACAACGTCTCATAAAGTTTTACTGTTTTTTGACGAAGATAAATCAAATCAAATTAAATCAAATATATGATAAGAAAAGTAATTATTTTCCAGTATCTTTTGGTTATCTATTAAACTAACAATTCCTTTGTAAGGATTTTTAATTGTTGAGAAATAGTATAAGGCCGTTTCCTGGTTTTCATGGCAATGTATATAGTAGTAGACAAGCATATTTAATCATTGAATATACGTTTAAGCTGTAATAGAAAATACGACCGAAAATAATTTTGAAAATTAAAACTTTCTCTAATACTTTTATTGTAGGATAATTATGCACAGCACTTGGTCGAAAATTACGGGTAAGATGTCTTTTATTGATGAATTATTGTATATATTGTATCTCACTTTTCAACATCAATATATCTTGTGAATGAAGAATTTAAAACATTCAATGTGTAATTTTTTATTGTAGTTATTTTGAGCATATTGACCATGGCGATTGTAAAAGGCAAAGTATCCAGAAGAAATGGGATAACAATACCATATGTCAATATAGATGAAATTCAAAATGACATCCTTTTCAATTTCCATGCGCGTAGAAAATCGCATGAACAAAACGTAAAGAAAAAAAGAAATGCTCTTCCTGAATATCTTAGTTCCTTTGAAAGTGTAACAGATAATATTGAGAAGCGTTTCTATAAATCAATTCTTGAATGGTCAAGAAATAATCTTCGTTCTAATGAAAACTCTTACCAACAAAAGAGTTTCGCTTTAATAAACACAGAAAGAAGACCTGTCAAAAGAGATGCGATCAAGACTTCGTCAAATAGATATAATACCGAAAGTATCGAGAAAACTCTTTTGGGGGATATAACTATTCCCATTTGTGACATGGAACAACTCATGACATACCTGGCAGAATTACAAGCAACTAATCCAGAGAGCATAATTAATTTGGCAACGCAGCAAGATGTAGACGCCCTCTGCTAGTACGTCGTATGTTGCATGAATAATATGTATTTCTTTTCCAACTTCATGTTGATAACTTCTTGGCTGTCCGCATGACAGTTTTGCCTGTTATGTTGCAGACTTCCTCAGGGCAGTGTCTGGACAGGCAGGGTAGTCATTGCCCTGAGGAAGCCTGCGACCTGACAGGCGAAACGTCGGCCTCTCAGCCCACTACGCGGCGTCACCCGGACAGCCAAGAAGTCATTGACTCGAACCATGGAAGCTTAAATGTACAGGATGTTGATAAATTCACATCATATATTCGATTTCGTTTTTAAGGTATGTATTTGTATTTGTATTAATATTATTTATTGGTTTAATAATATAATGTTTTCAATTCAGCAGGACCATTAATAGCCTAGACAACATCGACACATACCTTCGAGGCTGCTCGCTTCCTTCAGAAAAAGACTTGTATTTGCAACTGATTCGAGGAGTACGCTCATTGAGCAACAAAGTTTGTTTGGACAAGAAATTTCGCTCAGGTACTGTTTAAACGATGTAATATTAGAATTCATGATGAATATATTAAGAGCTGAGATTTAAAATAGCTACATTAGGAGTTAACGAATTCTAGAACAACACGAAAAATTTAACACATGAATAACATTGGATATACACACTATTGGTGTGGTACTTTTATTTTTTCATCTTTGTAATCAGTTTCTCAATTGATAATATTTGTGTTTATTGTTAATACTTCTTGAACCTTGAATAACAGTATTATAGTTGTAGACTTAACTCTTCAGAATTTTAAAAAAATATTCGAATTCTAATTTCCAAAATCTTAATGCGCACAAACTTCTTGTTAAATTTTTTTGCTACGAGTTGCGCAAGAAGAATCTTAATTTATGAGGAACGTTTGTAACTAAGGTTCGGTACCAATAGAGTTGGTTGAGAGCTTATTTGAAAGCTTGTAAATGAGTTTCTCTTTAATATGGGCAAAGCGAAGATTCAGTAGACTATAACATCACTCTAGCAAATTGTAAACGCTTCGATTATTTCCTTTTCTACCCTGTTATGGATCTAAAAAATTATTTTGTAACTGACAATAGGTTCATAACTATTTGCACAGTTTGGATACAAAGTAAATCCGTTCGACAAATCCCTAAATCGGAAACTAATCGTTAAGTATACGTCTCAATGTACTTACGAAAATATTTATTAATTTTTATTTCTTGAAACTGTATAACAGGCTTTACCTATTACAGTTGCCGACAGTAGGTGCGGCCATTTACAAAGTAAAACTTACAATTTTTTATTACAATGGTTTGTAGACAATGTCATTTCAATATAGGCAGTCTCTTGTTTTCATGATAAAAATTTTTGTAAACAAGTCTACCTAGTAATTCTTATGAACAAGAAAACTCTTTAGACTTAATAAATATTACAAAGAAAATATACTTATATTACTTACGAAAATAAAAGAAACGTCTTTCGACGAGGTCACAAGAAACTGCTAATAACTTTTTTCTGGCTTTCGCTCATATATTGTAGTGATATTTAGGGCAACATAAAAGTTTTAAATGTACGCATTTTGTTTTAATACGATATAAAAAATGTACCATGATATATCGGGAGAACTGCGAAACGACTAAACTATTGAATTGGAAATGACGCGTGTTCCATAGTTTCTCTTTTTTAAAACTTCAAATGGATGCACCTACTTATGTTTCTTCTATAATATTTCTTATCCAAAAGCAACACTGATATTTAGGGGAAATTTTACTCAATAAAAACCGGAGTACGGAAGAATCAATTTGTGAGAAGTGGAAATAACACGACCCTTCAAAAGCTATCTTTCATTAAATTTGTATTAAAAATATTAAATTTGTTTGAGTAGAAAGCTCAAAAGACTTTCTAAATGGAAACACTTTGTGGTTTAAAAATGTAGAATAGATTTGTTGTAGCGTGATAAATATTGAGTGGTTTTCATATTTCAGATTTCCTGAAGGATGCTCCCTGTTTTGCATTGCTTCACGATGATTACAAGGACTGCGTGGGCCCATCTGATAATATTGAGTGGTTTTCATATTTCAGATTTCCTGAAGGATGCTCCCTGTTTCGCATTGCTTCACGATGATTACAAGGACTGCGTGGGCCCATCTGATAATATTGAGTGGATTTCATATTTCAGATTTCCTGAAGGATGCTCCCTGTTTCGCATTGCTTCACGATGATTACAAGGACTGCGTGGGCCCATCTGATAATATTGAGTGGTTTTCATATTTCAGATTTCCTGAAGGATGCTCCCTGTTTTTGCATTGCTTCACGATGATTACAAGGACTGCATTGGGCCCATCTGAAAATATTTGAGTGGTTTTCATATTTCAGATTTCCTGAAAGGATGCTCCCTGTTTCGCATTGCTTCCACGATGATTACAAGGACTGCGCGTGGGCCCATCTGATAATATTGAGTGGTTTCATATTTCGTTTCTGAGGATACTCCTGTTTCGCATTGCTTCACGATGATTACAAGGACTCGTGGGCCCATCTGATATGTTGAGTGGATTTCATATTTCCAGATTTCCTGAAGGATGCTCCCTGTTTCGCATTGCTTCACGATGATTACAAGGACTGCGTGGGCCCATCTGATAATATTGAGTGGTTTTCATATTTCAGATTTCCTGAAGGATGTTCCCTGTTTTGCATTGTTTCACGATGATTACAAGGACTGCGTGGGATAAATATTGAGTGGTTTTCATATTTCAGATTTCCTGAAGGATGCTCCCTGTTTTGCATTGCTTCACGATGATTACAAGGACTGCGTGGGCCCATCTGATAATATTGAGTGGTTTTCATATTTCAGATTTCCTGAAGGATGCTCCCTGTTTCGCATTGCTTCACGATGATTACAAGGACTGCGTGGGCCCATCTGATAATATTGAGTGGATTTCATATTTCAGATTTCCTGAAGGATGCTCCCTGTTTCGCATTGCTTCACGATGATTACAAGGACTGCGTGGGCCCATCTGATAATATTGAGTGGTTTTCATATTTCAGATTTCCTGAAGGATGTTCCCTGTTTCGCATTGCTTCACGACGATTACAAGGACTGCGTGGGCCCATCTGATAATATTGAGTGGTTTTCATATTTCAGATTTCCTGAAGGATGCTCCCTGTTTCGCATTGCTTCACGACAATTACAAGGACTGCGTGGGCCCATCTGATAAATATTGAGTGGTTTTCATATTTCAGATTTCCTGAAGGATGCTCCCTGTTTTGCATTGCTTCACGACGATTACAAGGACTGCGTGGGCCCATCTGATAATATTGAGTGGTTTTCATATTTCAGATTTCCTGAAGGATGCTCCCTGTTTCGCATTGCTTCACGACGATTACAAGGACTGCGTGGGCCCATCTGATAATATTGAGTGGTTTTCATATTTCAGATTTCCTGAAGGATGCTCCCTGTTTCGCATTGCTTCACGACGATTACAAGGACTGCGTGGGCCCATCTGATAATATTGAGTGGTTTTCATATTTCAGATTTCCTGAAGGATGCTCCCTGTTTCGCACTGCTTCACGACGATTACAAGGACTGCGTGGGCCCATCTGACTGGGTGGAAGACCCAAATCCATTCGCAATTTGCAAGTTAGTATTGTATTGTTGAAAAATGGTTGTTCACACAAGTTCAAATCACAAGACACTTTGTGGTGTATCACAAAAACAAAAACAAAAAATAGTGATTAATAAATTCAAAGGAAATTACTTTTAATATAAGGTATTTACGAATGTAAACGTCCATCAGTATATGTAACGAATGTTGAAGTTCACTGGTGTGCTTCCAGAACATACAGTGATATAGCTAACTGCTATTACGTCAAAACGTCTACAGGATGCGGTGAGGAAAGTGTGGAAGTGATGAAAACCCTTCTAAAATACATAATGGACAGTATTGTGCCGGTAAGATATCTTATTAATTACTGAAAATTATATTATTCATACTTACTCTTTGAACATTTTGTGAGCGAATAATGAATTATAATCCTTGTGCATGAATCCGCAATGCTTGCTTATGCAACTAACAAATTGTAACAAGTAAATCACTACGTATTGTGAAATTTCATTAAATTGCTGATTATACAAAGTATGAAAAGACGTATCTTGAAATTAAAACCACGAGTTGTGATAACCGCAAACGAAGAAGTTACTTAATACTTTAAAATTCTACGCGCAAGTTTAGCAGGCATCCTACACGTTTTTTGCATTTTTGGCTTTCACGAAAGACTCAAACAGCTTCATTTCCCAAGAGCCAAACATGCGTCGCCCATTACGCCTTAATTCGTTTGAAAACTTTAAAGCAGTTTATAATTATAAGCATAGTTGTCATTGGCTGGAATGTTTGTTTTTCGTTTGTTTCTATCATTTGGACCGACACTCTTTCCTGTAGTGGCTTTACGACTATCTTCAGCAAGGTTGCAAGGAGGCCTATCGGTATTCAGATGTTTGCAAAGAAAACTACTGAGACCTCAGCGATAATTGGAGAGGCCTTGCACTGGGGACGCGTAGCACGCAGCAAATAGCTGGATCACACCGTCGAACACAATAGTAACTGAATATGTAGCAAAAATATTCACAGCTTCTACTTTCGTATTCTTTAATCCTTTGGCAGAACTTTTATTTATTTCTTGTCTATTTTTCTCATGAAGTTCTTTATCATCACTGGACTGACTTCATTTTTCATCATTTCCATGTAATCTTGTTCTTTAAGTCTTTCATTAAACCATTCGTACCATTCTTTCTTGTATACTTCTTTTTCAGTTATCCTCTTATCTTTTCCTCCCTCCCTCGCTCCCCCCTTTCTCTCTCTCTCTCTCTCTCTCTCTCTCTCTCTCTCTCTCTCTCTCATATCCCATGCCTCACTCAGCGATAAATAATGTATTCTCAGAGTAATTAATTAATTCAATTTTTACAAGAAAAATTTACAGAAATCCTACTTACAACTTGAATTTATCTCACTGACGTGATTTTATAATTTCCACAACAAATACATTATAAATCATGTAGTATTTAAATATAAATAATTTTATTTACCCTACATATGTAATTTACTCCGACTGCATCAGTTACTGGGGCTGTGTGCATGTATTTTCTTATTAGTTTTATTAAATGATCCTATTATAATATTTCTTTGTAAATCTAATTATTTAAATTATTCTTTGATAATAAGCCCAAATTCTCAATTTTTACATATAATTTTAATTGAATGATTGGAGTGCTTCAGCTTAATAAAAATGTTTCATATTTGTTTCCTACAGATAGATTGCGGTGACGTGTTTAGCGTCGGGAAGTTATCTACACTTTCTTCATCAACTTCTTTCATTCTGAAAACAAATTCAGTTCATCTACCCACGGAGAAATTAAAAGAAGGAATTACAAAACAAATCAAGAGGCAAAGTGTTTGCAGCACCGGAGATGCAAGACGAACTTTCGGACCATTTTGCTTCATTATTGTCTCTGTTTTCTGCTTCAACTTGTAGAATATCTTATCAAAACGCCTTGAGAATCCATTTCTTGGGGTTTAGTTAAAATTTCAATAAGTATCTACTTTATCTAGCAGGTGTTAAACGCAAAATAACATCTTTTTAGAAAAATTAAATAAAATAATAATTATAATTTGGCTAATGTAAATAATTAGTACAACTACTTAGTTTCTCGTATTTTTGTAAATTTTGCAATTTTCGAAAATTCGGAGAGTTCAACGAAAATGAGATCTTTGCCAAATTTAAGCGCCCTTTCCTACGTACGAGGAAAAAGTAAAGTAAAATATATTGATGACTTTTTCAGAAAATTATCGTTTAAAAATAGTCAATATTTCGCGCAAAATTACGCGACAATTACTCATATTGTCGAATTATTGTACATGGTATTACTCAAAGATATATCTTTGACTGAGAGAGTTTATTAATAAACAAATCACAATCTTTAATATTGTAGTTGTAGAACGACGCTGAAAAATTAAGAAATTACAATCTTCGAAAACTGAGTATTCAACAAAAATGCGACCTGCAAAACGTTTTTAAAGAATCAGTAGCTCTACCCGAGGCAGTGGCATATATTCAAAGAGGCATCTCAAAGACGTGCCTCAAATTTCAGCTATGAAACATTTTCTTAAATCG
Source organism: Teleogryllus occipitalis (assembly GCA_011170035.1). Taxonomy (NCBI): domain Eukaryota; kingdom Metazoa; phylum Arthropoda; class Insecta; order Orthoptera; family Gryllidae; genus Teleogryllus; species Teleogryllus occipitalis. The sequence goes on from BLKR01002492.1 coordinate 171,907, forward strand.
CTTAATATAAATAGTTACTAATTTAGCAGTATTACCCAAATTAAAGAGCCACCACTTTTGATGGAATAAAAATGTTAACAGAATAAAGCGTCCGTTACCAGAGTACAGAAATATAGACAAATGAATGACGAGACGCGTTTTTGGGGGAATATTCCTTTTTTGCCAGAAGAACAGAGTGGTACTTTACTCGTGGTGCCTCGTAGCATTTAATTGCGACAGGATGTACGGAGTGGAAAATCTGTAGTACTTAGTACTTCCTTCTAGTTATAGCAAGGTATCACGTGCCGAGTGTCACGTTTGAGTGGGAAGTGTAATTGTCATTTAGAAATTCCTTTGCAAACAGGTGCCTTTGCATGCTTATTGTGCGGTGTTGTACTGAATTTTATTGCTTTCTGGTTATTATTAACAATGAGTGGGTAAACCATGTGAGAAGTGTACTGAGCAAGCCCTTACTTTACTTACTGAAGAAAAAATCGACCACCTAGCTCTAAAAGCCAACAACTGAAAATTCTAAGATATTGGCATTTTTACTTTCTCGTATCCTGTTTACGTAATTTACAGAAAGTATCGTTACGTTGCCGAGAAAAATAGCGTTTTTTTTTGACAGGAAACCCATTGCCGATTCCTAGTAACGTAAAAGTATATAAACCTTGTTTCTACGTGCAGTAAATTACTGCATGTAACGCGTTGTATAGTCAAAATCCAAGATTAGTGGGCGCTGGATTATAAAAAAATTGATTACGATAAAACATCTGTTTGTTCATCTGTCCATCTGTTTGTGATCACGCTAAGAGCTAAACCGTAAGTAGGATTTTCAACGAAATTCATAATCCCCGAACGATCTGACTGATGACGCGAACCCGTGAATTTAAAAGGCATATTTAGACTTCGGGGGTACTTTACAAGAAGCCTCAAAAATATTTTCAAAATTTTCTCAAAACTAGCTGTAAAGGTTTTCTTATATTTTTTCCCGATAGAACGAAACACGTTTAAAGGAATAGTTTTTGAAAATCGCAAAAGTTCTCTTTTTTTACTCTACCTGCAAACTACACTGTTAAAGATACGAATATTTTCCTTACTGAAATCTATTCATCAAAAACAGATCTTTATCGTTTGTACATCTTTATTTGTCTTTGGAGTCGGCTGAAGGTCTACTCGGTACAGTATGGAGAGGGTTTGCTCAAAGAAAGGGGTACAAATAGCGTGAGGTACCATAAGTTATTACTTCAAATTTTAACCGTTCCAAAATTGTAATAATGGGACTATTCACAAACTATTCACAAACAAAAAATCAAAACGTAAAAACATCTAGCCCAAAACATCGATATTAAGAGAACATAAGTTTTACAAAATCAATGTATGAAACATCTTTCATATTCAATGCATAAAACAAAGTTCTTATTTTTATAGCATAATCGGTGTCGCATTTCAAATAAAAGAAGGGTTTAATGAAAACGGATCTAATACCATTTCTACTATTGAACTATTCCTAAGTTCGCTATTTCATTAAAAAATCAGGAAAACCTTTGGAATCATTTTTGAAAAAAAGAAAAACATTTCATATGATGCCTATTAAGTTCCAACTCCCAAAAAGTATTTTTTTAATTTTTTCGTAAATTGTGTTCAGCCACACTGACCGAGAAATTCCCATATCGGAGAAATTTGGATAACAATTTAGTCGCTAACGTTGTTGGTACGGACGAACAGATAGTTGTTAATAAACTTTTTTGGTTATCAAGAATTTCTAAAATGGTTAATCTGTCAGAATCTCGACATTATTTTTTTCAGAATTACATATCTTTTTCTAAAGACCTCGTAAGTCCAAAGTTGAATCCGGCTGTGGTACCAAATTGCAACAAAATAATTATAATTCCTTCCCAGCATTTTATTTGGTTTCAATCTGTCATTCTGAATAATTTAACAAACCCAGTGATCCGCACAAATATTTGTAGTTTATGCAATTAGTTTATAATATTAAGCTTTATTACATGAGTACATGTGTTGAAATAGAGTGACATTATGAGCAAGTTTTCAGATTTGTACGAATGAAACAAAGCAACATTATAAACTCAACTTTTTTTGTTATTTAAGGTCGCATCAACATCTAGATCATTTAGCAACCACTATTGGAGTTAACGTTATGGTACATCTACTTTTTTTGTATAACAGCATTATAAATTTATAAGAGAATCAAACAATCTTGTGGCGTCTCGGATGTTTGACATGTGTGTGAGAAAACGGTGGTCGGCTTTTCCGTTTACTGTTGTCTTCCCTCAATTCTCTCGCTGGGATTGGCTGAATGACTGATGATGCAATCATTCGTGCCGCAAATGATAATTTGTCATAATTTGTGCCGCAATATTTCCTTTTATAAAGAATTTATTGCATAAGAAAAGGTCGTTTATAATGCTCGATTACAAAAAATGGCATGCAAAGACCCTTTCATGAACTGCAGAAAAGAAAATCATTTCATTATACAAAAGTTGCCTAATTCCCAAAAATACCCTTTTCTTTTCAAGCTTTGTTCCAATTTTCGCGATGCGAGAAAAAGGAGTAAAAGAACAGACCAGCATATTTGGGATTTATATATTTAAAACCCTTCGTGGAAACCTCTTTATTTTGGACTTACAGCAGTTCAAAGTATTGCCAAATGAGTGATAAATTTTGGCACCAATCAAGGCGGTTACAAAACTTTTAAGCAAATCAATAGCTAAAACCGTTTCTCGTTAAGAACTACTTTTTGAGAGAAAAAAAACTAAATTAAAAGAGTGATCAACAAATTGAAGATTTCATCTGGTAAACAGCTATAACGTGACCATTTTGAGAGGTTAGAGAAAGCAAATATTAAATTTAGACCTTCATAATATGAATACTATTTTCACAATAATTCTGGGAATATAACATAATAGCTACAAGAGACGTAGAATTTCGAGGTTACAACAAATAACAAGCGTGGAAAAGGTCACAGAATGTCACATACAAAGAACATGAGCAAAACCACGCAAAAACGTGAGCGTGTTGAAACTGTTTTTAATTTTCCTAGCTTATGGTTGTAACTTTTGTTTATAGTACACATGAATTTGTCATTTCACTATTAAAAGCGTAAGTACAAAAGTGTGGATTTAGCAAGGTTCATATTGTGGGATTTAACAGATCTAGAAAAATATGTCCACAGTGCAATCCACTTAAATGATATTTTTTTTGTAAGTAAAGCTGTACCTGTGTATGCAGGACCAGTCATTACAGATAAAAATCTAAGGTCGCTACCACATAAAATTCATTTTTCGCTCATTTCAGCTAATTTCTCGCATATTTTCTGACCAATGCAATTTTCGAAACTTTAGAGAGTTGAACGAAAATGAGATCGGCGCCATTTTTAAGCGTTTTTTCTACTAGAAAAAAACATTAAAGAAAAAATTTGGAGACAGTTTTGAGAACTTTTTAATAATTTGCATTAATTTAAAGCCGGAATTACTGGAAAACTACTCGTTTATTAAAAAAACTACAGAAAATTTTATAAATAACTAAAGTTTTGAAACATTTGAAGACAAAATCTCTGTAATCAATATTGAATTTTTGCAATGGTAATTTTTAGCAAAAATATAATTATCGAAAATTGGACCAGAACGATTTTTTTCCGTTCTTTCTTACATATGAGAAAAAAGTAAAGAAAAGTGCTTGAGTCGTTTTTTAAAAAACAATTATTCAAAAGTTGTCTACATGTTAAGCCAAATTACACTGTAACTACTCGCAGTTTTAAAAATTTGCCCATAAACTTATTTCTCGATTTCTCTTGCAACAAAAGATTATTAAATTAATTTTAAAGTCACATCAACATTAGCGACTAAATAAATGCAATATATTACATTCGAAATTGGCACCACAAAAAATCATTAAAATTAATTTACAGAAAGGATAAAGATATTAGACTACGTTATTCTATTACAGTTCAATATTGCCCAAATCACCTATTTCTATACAAAATTATATTACATTACTTTGGCATGTATTATAACTTAAAATAGAACTAAAAGTTCTCGTATAAAAAAATTGAGGTCTGATAGAATTGTATTGGGGAAATTCCAGGAGGATGTGATTAATGCTCAGCGGGCAAATCTACATTTATTTTAGTTTAAGTATTCAATTTAATGCGCTGGTATATTAATCTCTCTTTAATGTACAAGGCACACTAAAATTAATGTACAGTCATACATTAAATGTACATTAAATTTAATGTAATTTTGACAGCGTAGGTTAAGTTTTTCTCTAGTATATGGTTATGGAAAAATTTGGTATTTGGTATGGCGTGAAATAGTTACTTCTTCACTTTGTAGGAAATTGGCATACGTTTTGAGAGCAAAAATTCACCAATTTCCTTATGAGTTATGCTTGCTTTGAGATTATTCCATTGGGTTGTAAAAAGATGCTAACAATTTTTTTTTATCTAGGGCTTTTATCCAGCCGACAGCCGGTTACCCTTTACGCCCCGATGGGACGCATATTCGACCATACACTAGACACCAACACACTTGCGGGCTCCTCTGATCTGGGGTCAGCAGAACGCGAGGCCCTCCGCGACAACACATACATACAAAGTCAAGGAACAAACAGCCATGCCCAAGGCGGGACTCGAACCCGCGACCCTTCGGACCGAAACGCTGAGTCGGTACTCGCTCTTAGCCACCTCGGCCATCCAGGTCGGCTGCTAACAAAATTTTAACTTGATAATTTTCTAAAAATACTTTTTCTTTACTTCTTAATAAGGCGAGATAGTAAAAACACACCCTCGTCTTGCCCTCAGATGACGATATGTATTTTATGACATTTAACTGAAAAACAGTTATGTGGAAAATTTTTTTGCCGATTTCATTTTACTTTCTCGGCTTACTTCGTAAGAAGGCACAGTATTGCAATTGTGCACTGAAAATCAGCGATTTTTCCAGAGCAAAACTTTTATTGCAGAGATCAGATAAAGAAAAAATTGATAAATTTTGTTCTGAAACGTAGTAAATAACTTCCATTATCAAGTTGTACAGTCCCTGTTCGGTCGGTCCTGGATACCGAAAATCGATTGACGGCAAAGCTTTCGTCCGCCAGCCTGTCTGTCTGTGTTCGAGTCTTGGACATTGTCAGAAATTTTCAGACAGCGCTTCTAATCTTGGAAAGTTTGCAGAAAGTTCCTGGCACACACAAGATGCGACGAACTGGAAAAATTACAGACACTTTCTACGGAAATCTATGCTTCTGCGACGAAAGCGGTTTAGGAATTAGTTATTGCTAATTCTGTTTGGAATACTAGAGTATTTTTTTCACGTGAAATGGTTCATTTTATTACGATGAAATAAGTATTCTGGAGTTACTCAGAATTTTTCAAATATTTGGGAAGTTTAATTAAAAGAAAGTTATTGAAACAAGCAGAATGTCAATTTTAATAACGGAAAAGAAGCAGAAATTCCAGAAGTGCAGACACAAGAACCACAAAGGTGTTACCACAAGAGCGAAAACGATATTAAAAGTTCAGGAAAAGGCAACACGAAGAAGAGATTTAGAAAATTACGAGGAGTGACAGGCCACATTCACGGAAAGACCTCTCCCGATGATTCAGTTTTAAACCTTGTAAAATAACACCCTCGCCCGCGTAGGGAAGATTGGATCCTAAAAAAAGGGGGCGCTGGCAAGGGCGAGGACAAAGTGCACGAGCATCCTTGGGCAGCGGGAAAAGAAGAGTCGTGATTGGGTGGAGGACGAGAGAACGCGGGGGCGGGGCAGGGCGCGGCCGGCGTCTCACTACCCGGTCAAAAGGATTTGCGCGCATTACAAGAACCTCCTCTCAGCTAATCCGGGCTTAGATCGCGCCTCGCGGGCCGCGAGGGCGGCGGCCGTGGTTGCCGAGGTGGCGTCTTTAACGGAATTATCCTGGCTGCCGCCCTTTCGGCACCGCCCGACCTGCTAATGAGGCTGCCGGCCGCGCCGCCCCGCGCCGCCCCGCGCCGCCCCGCGCCGCCCACGCCGCCGAATTAGAGCCCCGCCCAGCGGTCGCCCGCCCCTCGCCTGGCCGCCCCCGCGTCCTCCGGCGGAAGGGCGCGCGCCACTGTTACTTACCCGAGCGCATTGCGGGCCGTGCGGCTTCCGCTCCTCATTTCGGCGGCGGCCGTCTACTCGCGCAACTCGTCAAGGAAGACGGCCCAACTCGCTCGCCTTGAGTTGGAAACAAAGGAAACACGCCTCGGAGGACAAGAAGCGAACGACGACAACATCGCCCAACTTCAGATGAGGTCGAATTGAATTCATTTTTGTGAATAGCATACGTTAACACTAGCAGAGGTGGCTCAGTCCGTGAACTGTTATCTCTACAGTTCCTCTGGTCGGGGGTCTTAGGATGATACGGATATTGACTCTACAGATGCGCCACTAAAATACCTTTTTTCCCATTAATTTTACTCTGTAAAATGATAGTGCTCTTTTGCCCAAAGAAGGCGTGTCTTTCTCATTATGCCTGTTCAACAAGGGTTACTAAGAATGCTTACGGTACTTGTACCTCAGGTCATACAATCGTCGATGCACTATTCTTTCAGATATTTGAATTCCATTCCATGATAATTCATTTGCAATCTGAACAGCGCGCATTTTTCTGTTTTTCAAAAAAATGTTTTTCTAGTTTTCTGCCGACTCGTGGTGATGTTTTTGCACAACACTTTCCAGATCAATTGCAAAGGGATAACTTCGCAATATTCCAGGTTTTTATTTGTGTTGCACACTGATGATTGTTATACATTCAATGTAACCACTATGTGAGTGATAATGTTGTATAACGAATTAAAATTAATACTTCAGCTTATGTGCAGGTTGAAAGATCTCTCATCTTTCCCGTAGTAACAAAAAATTAAAATTCACACCAAAATCATCTATAATTTATAACGCTTTCTTTTAATTAATTGCAGTATCGACACTTGTAGTAAAATTTTGAAGTGATTATAATAATGCTGTCAGGAACTGTAGGTCGAATTTAGTCGCTGTCTGGAGGAGAATTTTACCGGCCGGCTGGTCTCTTCCGTACTTTTCCGTGGTTTCTCTGATCAACACCAGGCGAATGCCGGAGCAGTACCCTAACAAACGGGCCACGGACCGCGCGCGATCTGTCCTTCCTCTTCCTAGTTCTCTCCTCCCCCCTTACACACACACTTACACTAACATGCACTACACTACCACATATTCCGGGAGACCGGTCGGGAGCTTACAGCTTGTCCCAATTGGGGCGGTGCCCCGCTGGTGGGAGAGTCTCGGTTTGGGAGAAACCCCGCTAGCCGAAGGTAGGTCGGCGCCGAATCTCGCCATCCAGCTGGTAAGATAACCGCCATCTCCCGAGGAAAAAAAATGCACTACACTTACATGGCTAATGACCTAAGCTGCTGACGCGCCCGGAATCACTAACAAACGAACTACGTATAAGAGTAGACGAGATCGAAAAACAATGATATAAATCAAACACAATTAAACAGTTCTATGGAAAGCATTGTTCAAGAGTAATGCATCATAAAACCAATTGTCTACTCATTATTCATTTTTTTTATTTCATTGACAGCATATATAGGGCTCTGAGTGTTATGGTAAAACTAGTGGTGCCACAACGTACTTTCTCGCCGAACAAACGGGCACGGAAAAATTTAATACCCCAATTTCAGCCCACAATAACATATTTCAACCATCAATATAAATAAATTATAAATAATCAAAGCGTATTACGCGTGAAATCATACTAATGCATCAACATAAATTCGACAATTCGAAACACCGTTATTTTCACCCAGAAAAACCGCCCAACAATGAAGTTATTCTGAGAATTTCAAATTGCCGGCGTTCGGTGTCGCGACGTTCCCCTTGTTGCAGAGCAACCTGATAACTTCTGAAAGATTCCAGCAAATGAAGAGCGGTAAATTGGAATCTGTAATTTTGAAAATTGCAAAGTAACAGTGAACTACTAATACTTTCAAAAAACTGTACATGATCGATTTTAAAGAATAGAGTTTTTTAGAACAGAGTTCCTTTAACAAAAATATCTGTCATCAATATTATTTTGCAATGTTGATTATTTGCTAGCAATTTTGGTAAATTAGAAGAGTTCACCCAAAATGGAAACAGCGTCACTTTCTCTGCCGTTCTTTGTAACATACGAGGAAAAAATTTGGAGCCTTTGTGGAGAAAATAATTGTTTAAAAAGTATTGTTTACAAATATGTTTTACACAATAACTACAATTCATATTTTCGAAATTTGTGTACGACCTTATTTCAAGATCAACTTTTTATGAACAAATTTCATTACGAAAAAAATCTATGTTCAATATTGTAGGTGTAGGAAGCGGGCATAAATAAACTCCTAAAACGTTTGTACATTTGCAACTTTTATAAAGTCAGACTGAGTTCAACGAAAATACGACTACCAGCACTTTCTTCAGTGTTTATTGCTTCATGTGACAAACATATTTAATGAAAAACATTTGGAGATATTTTTGAGAAAATAGCTGTTTAAAACTTGCCTAAGTTTCACGCAAAATAACGCAAAAATTACTTATATTTTTTGGTATCATGGTCGCACAAATCATTACTACACAACGTGATTGAAGTAATTTACTACATATTTTAGAACCAAAACTATCTCCTGTTTTTGTGTCAGTGCCTCACAATTCGAGTCTTTCAGTTGAAAATCTGTTGCGGTATTTCGTAATTTTCATTACGTATGTTATTCCGTATATACGTACTACTTACACCAGAATGTAAATTGAGCTACTTTTATATTTTAATTTCTTTACGCAGTGGTTTCAGGGCTTACTTTTGCTATTTAATTCTATGTACGGCACATTAAAAGAACAACCAAACTAAATATTTAATTTTAAGGAAAGTAGGAGAGAAAAATGTTTCTCAACTTCGAACAATGCTAAAATTTTTATTTTTTCCCCCCCTTTTATATGCAAACTCCTGTGCAATTGTTTGTTTTCAAATTTCATTGGCATGTTGAATGAGATTCACTCTTTGTGGAGTTCAACACATCTTGTTGTGACATAGAAGTTTATTACTGAGAAAACGAGAGAGAAGCCAATAGGGTCGGAACGTGTGGGTGAAGCGGCTGCAATGAAATGAACTTGTCGGAGCCCCGCGCCGCGCAGACAAGATGCGGTCCGACGACAGAGCAGAGGCTACTAGATGCGTAAAAGCGACAATCTAATATTCGCATCCACGCTGCAGCCACTCAGCGTCACTGTCGCGCGTTACCGAAGGGCGCTCACGAGCGAAGGCCTGTCAGGGCGCAGCGCCCGGACCCTCGACCCCACGACCCCTCGCCCTCTAGCCCCACGCCCCACCTCGCCACCGCGCCCACCGCCCACATACCCCCTCGCCCACACCCACCCACGCTCCCATGCCCCCTCGCCCTCACACCCCCGGCCCCTCGCCCGCCAGCCAACATCCACGCCCACTCGCCCCCACGCCCCTTTACCCCACGCTCACTCGCCCTCACCCCCTCCCTCACCACACACCCTCGCCCCCAGATGCCTCGCCCACCAATCCCCACGCCCCCACACCAACACGCCCCCTCGCCCCACGCCAGCCAATCCCCAACGCCCCCACGCCACCACGCTCCCAGGCCCCTAGCCCCCACGCCCCCTCGCCCCCAGGCCCCGTTTCCTCACGCCCGCCAATCCCCGCGCCCCACCTCACCACCACGCCCACCGCCCACATGCCCCTTTGCCCTCACGCCCCCTCGCTCGCCAATCCCCACGCCCCTCGCCAACCCCCACTCCCCAACTCGCCACCACAACCACCGCCCCACGCCCACCACCATGCCCCTCGCCCACCACCATGCCCCTCGCCCCTTACCGCTTTCGCACTCGTTCCCATAACCTTGTCAACGTACTACCCCCCCCCGCCACCCGTTCCTCTGACTCCACTTCCCCACTCCCCTTCCTCCCTCGCTCGCTCTCCCACTCCCCGTCCCACTTGCCTCCAGCCCCCAAACCCCTTTACCGCTCTCGCATAACCTCCCATCCCCTTGCCATTGTACTCCTCCCTCTCTCCGCTTCCCACCGGGACACCATATTCCCCGCCCTCCCTCTCCCCTGCCCCTCCTGCCTAACATGCATTCCCTTCCCGCCCCTGCCATCGCCCTCGCCCCAACGCTCCCATACCCCTCGCCACACTAATTCCCTCTCACCCTCTTGTCCAGATACTCCTTTCCTCGCCCCCGCCCCTCCACGAACCCCCTTCCTTTCCCCGGCTCTCCCACTCCCCTCTTCTTCTGCCCCTAACCACCACGCCCCTTGCCTCTGGCATTTCCTCCCATTCCCTTCTCATCGTACTTCCCTTGCTCTCCACAACTCCACTCCCCCTCTTCTCCCTCCCTCACCACCCCTCTTCCCTTCCTCCGCTCTCCCTCTCCTCCCTGCCCGCGCTCTCTCCCCACCCACCGCCCGACCGGTCGCGCTGCGCGTCGCCCCGCGCGTCATCTTCCGTCTGCGCCCTAATTGACGTATCGGCCGCTTGGAGGCGCCCGCGCACCACTCGTCGCTTGACAACCGCGAGCGGCGGCTCACAATGAATGTGTTTACTGTCACGTCAATGCGGTATCGAACCCCTTCGCGACGAGGCGAACATCCGACCATCATGTGGAGAGGTGCCGAGCAGAGTGCACCGGAGGAGAACAAATATGGAGGCACATGGATTGGGGATTTCGATACGCAACTTTGAGTGTGGAATAATATTAACAATGTGGGCAAACATTTCTTTAAAATTTTCCTTACAGGCTTGTATTATATTTTAAAGCGAAAATCACATATATTGTGGAAATTGAAAAATAAAGCAGGTTATATATGTGCAAAAAATGCACCATTAATATTGTTCTTAATTGTAAAAAAAGTTTGTAAACTTTTTGTTGGTTGGTTGGTTGGTTGGTTGGTTGGTTGGTTGGTTGGTTGGTTGGTTGATAGGTTGACAGAAAAATGCCCGCAAAAGAAAATGAACAAGCAAAATGAAAAAAAACTTAATAATTTTCTTTAAGTTACTGGTCACTCTATTCCTAACAGCATTCCTATCAACTTTATTAAAAGAAATGAAAAAATCAAGTTAAACCTTGGAGTAACAATTTATTTATCAACGGGGAAAATACAAAACTATACTTTATATCACTTGAATTTGCGTCATTTGAACACTTACGAAATAATTCACATACTAATTCCATTCACATGACAAAAATTGTAAGCTTCTGACTTACTATTTCGTGTTTCACCACTTTTCACTTTCTTAGCATTTTTTAAAATAATTTGCATCCAACTTTTAAGATGATAGATAATCATCAAAACAACATAAACGGAAACTTCAACAAGAATTATTTCCTAATGAAAAGAGGAAACATTAAATTTACTCCGCAGCATCAGGATTATCTTTTCATATTTATTTTAAAAGATTTCAAGAAAAAAATCATTGATAATGTTCTTTGAGAATAATACTATGCAATCACATTTAATCCGCAAGCACTCTTCTTTACTTCACAGGCATTAAATCGAAAACATGGTTTAATTACACATTTGAACTGAAATGTGCGAGCATTTTCTTCTGTTTTACAGAAGATACATGAAGGACGCCAGTCTCTTGAAAGGCTACATCTCTCGCATTCCGAACATTGCATTTCCTTGCCCTCCAACCCTGCTGCTCCAATCTCCTCCTTCCAGAGTGCTGCTCGAATTAGCTGCTGCGAGGAGCTGCCTTGTTATTAGAAAATGATAGGCTTTCAGGATGTTCTAATTATGTGTAATTCATTTCCTAATAATAGCTTTTGAAGGATCGCCCCCATTAATGAAGATACATTATGTACCGCAGGTCGTAGGTTATCGACTCCATCGGCTAGCAAACCACACGGGTCAGGGATCGAGATGGTGAGAACGGCTGGTTTGATGGAATTACAGGAGAGGAGACGGAGGATAGAAAATGGAAGATGGCATGGCGGAGATTGAAAATAGAGTTTAACTACATTACTTCGAAGCTAAATGGAGAGGTGAATTTATTTTTATTGCACTTTTAGATATACTGAGTTTCAGTAATTAATGAAAAATGAAGAATGAATTTAAAATAAATATGTGGCAATATTGTTTATACAGATGTTAATAATAATAATAATAATAATAATAATAATAATAATAATAATAATAATAATAATAATATATTCGCAACTTGTTTTACAGAGATAATGCACATTGTTGTTTCTTGGAATTACTAACCATCAATAACCAGTTGTGATGGTTAGCAATACTGAATTTATAATTTATTATCTGTCTACTTCTAAATATTATTTTTTGTGTGACGTGTTTTTAACAATATTCTTATTTTTTAACATTTACAGTATAAGTTTTTGTGAACATACAAAATAAAAAACCTAGCTTTAAATCATACAATAAGTAAAAATTTACAGAGATGCAATAGGTATATTTCCTTAGACAAAATATATAATTCCATAAATAAATTTATATTTAATTTATACAGCAAACAGTTTTAATGCAATATTTCAGTTAACTTGTTTATATCATTACCATAATGTTTTAAATTCCAAATCTTTATCTTGTGTTTGAAAATATTTAAGAACTTACTATTTTTCAAAGCTAATGGTCATTGTTCATATTCGTATATTCAAGAGTGAGGCATTTTAGGGTTTCCTTAAGACCTTTCATACGGCATCCACCTCATTCCAGCCGACAGATCAGTGGTTTCATTTTCCTTTTGGCCTCTTTTTTGACTTGCAGATAATTTCATGAATGAGATACCTTGAGTTACTTTGAATAAGATACCTCCAAATTGAACTGCTCAAAATTTCCAAGGTTGAATTAACGAGATTCGGCTGCTCGAGATATAAGAGACTGGCCACGCCAGGCAGTTGAGTAACCAGTAAAGATGAGGTAAAGGAGCCGTGTGAAGGAGAGGCGGCAAACAATATCGATTGATAAGTGATTCCGAACGCGTCTGCTAAGGTCATTAGCTCTGTAACTGTAGTGCATGTTTTCGCTCGGGAGGTAGAGGTGATCTTTCCCCTCTGAATAGTGATATTCCGTACAGAAATACCCGTCGGCCTGCAGGGTTTTCCCCAACCAGGTATCTCCTACCAGGGGGGCAACGCCTCAGCCGTACAAGCTGAAAGCTTCTGACTTGTCCCTTGGTATGTGTGGTAGAGTAGTGCATTTAATGTAAGCATATGGAAATATGAGGTGAGGATAGAACATGGAGGAGGAAGGTAAGATTTTCTCTTCTGTGGTATTGCTCCGACATCCGTCTGCTGATGATCGTAGAAACCAAGGAAAATTATTCACCAGAGCTGCTGGACGCTAGAATTCTCGTCCGCACAGCTATCTAGGTAATAATGAAAATCCTGCCACGGTCGGGGGTGGAAACCTAGGACCTAAGGGTCGGAGGCACTGCAATGATATCAATTGTTGCATTTAAAAATGAAATTCTTCGCACTGCCGTCAAAACGCCTTGGTACGTGTCAAACGAGCAACTTCACAAAGTGTTTGTTCTTCGCACGATTGATCATTTTATCAGACAACAATCAAATACTTTTTTTTCTTTCCTTATCCTCCCGTGCAACTTCCATATTCAACCTAGGAAAAACCTGTAACCAACACCGAAGAATAAAATCTAGATTCCCAAAGGATAAATTTAAACCGCCCTGAAGAGAAACGTATGAATTCTCAAACTTCCTTTCTTTAACTTTTACCCTGTAATTGTAACCTACACCCGTATTTTCACCACATACAATAACTATTGATTACTAGGTCTCCAGTGGAAGTATCCCCGCTCGTCTGATTTTAACTCTAAGTACTACGCGTGCTAAGTTGCAGTTCTATCCTCTCTTGTAAAGTGCTTGATACCGTATATGAGAAAATGTAAAATAAAAGAAAAATGTTGCCCTGAGCTATATAAGCCGGTGAGTAATATCGGAAGCGAGGACACCGAAGGAGAGCGAATCGACGCCGACCGGAGCAGAGTTATCCACCGAGTAACGATCCGCTGCCAATTATGACGTTCATTCCTTTCCAAAACAAACTCTCCAACCCTTTTTCTGCCTTATTTTAGTGCGACCCTCCCTCCTTGCCTCCACGACACGGAATGAAATTGTATTTATTTGCCTTATTTGCATTCTCGTGTAAATAGCAACCCCGAGCTAACGTTGTAATAGCCCCGTCTTCCGCACCGCCGGTCCGGAATTCGATTCCCGTTCAAGTCGCGCGTGATGTTCGGCTGAAGCGCCCTTGGCGCGCTAGCTTCGCTCTGCCGCGTCCCACTCCCCCTCTCCCTCTCCCCCCCCCTCTCCCTCTCCCCCCCCCACCGGCGACCTCTCGCCCGGCGCGCGCTCCGACGTCGACCCGCCGCATTAATCATAGCGTCAGGAATCGAGAATTATCGACATTCCCTCGGAAACTTTTCAAACGCAGATCCACATATACGAATTCATATTCCGCGCAGAAAGACAGCAGTCAGATATGAATAATAAATGTTTGGCCGGGGCGTCGGCGGTTGGAGGGCGGGCTGAAGGCCGGGGTTCTCGGGGGGGGGGGCGCAGGAGGGCTGCAGGGGAGATAAGAGTGCAGGAGGGCTGCGAGAAGCGCTCGGCTCGGCCGACGCGACTCCGGAAGTGCAGTACGGATTTCTGGAAAAGATGGAAGAAGGTGTTCAAACAGTAGACCGAGTAGGTTGCGAACAACGCTTTACGTTTCTGGTTGGTTGGTTGTTAGTGATTCAGGGCGCGTCAACTACCGATGTCTTTAGTCTCGTAAGTGTAGTGCGTGTTTTTCCTCGGGAGATGGCGGTGTTCTTCCCCAACTGGGTGGCGAGATCCGGCGCCGACCTACAGTCGACTAGTGGGGTTTCCCCCTAAACAGGTCTCTCCCACCAGCAGGGCACCGCCCCAGCCGGGACAAGCTCTAAGCTCCCAACTGGTCTCCCGGCATGTGTGGTAGTGTAGTGCATGTTAGTGTGTGTGTGTGTGTGAGTAAGGGGTGAGGTTAGGTCAAGGAAGAGGAAGTAAAGATCGCGCGTGGTGCGTGGCCCGTTTGTTGAGGTACTGAAAGTTTAAGAGAATGATTCGGGTGATGATGAAGTTTAAGTCTCATGTTCGTTGAAAACTTTGACGTTTTGAAAATTGCAAAAATAATTGTTTTTTTCCTCTTCCTACAACTACAATTATGGAGGCAGAAATTTTCCCTTAACATGATCTGTTGCTTATAAATAGAACTTGAAATTAATTCATGTACAATTCTTCGAAAATTTTAGTACTTTTCGCTTATTTTTGTGTGAAATTACGGGTGAAAAACTTCGTACTGTAATAGCACCACTAGTTTCATCCCACTATCCTTCCGTAGGGTCTATCAGTGGTGGGAGTTTGTACCCGGAGTAATGTCTTGCCGTTACTGTGGCGTCAAGATGAAACTTCAGTGAATTTCGAGTGTGCTGTTTAGTAACTCAAAGTACCAAATTAGAGGGAAACGTAAGTAGAAGAGATTGGATCTCGAACAGAGTATCGAAACAGCATTGTGGACCATTAACGATATCTTCTCCGGTACGATACATCAGTCAATAAAATATCAATAACTCGTGATCGGAGATTAACAACAGCAACTACAGCAGCAGAATCTCCAAGACGAGAAACAAAAAATTCAACAATTACAACAGATACTGTAATTCTTTAAGATGTCACGAATGTAAGTTAAAAACGGCTTACGCCATGCGCAGACGATAAGCGTTGATTTTCCAATGCAACCAACGTGACAGGATAGTGTAGAGAATCATATCAATGAGAAAATTAAAGCAGCTGTAAACCTCATAAGTGGTAAAGTCTCGCCTATGCAAAGTTATTAAGATAATATTTCCCTTATTCTGACAAAACAATTAGATAATAAAGAGTAACGTGGAATACGATGATATAACGTTCCCTAAAAACAAATGACACATGAGTAGCTAAACTACGCTTCTAACAAAAAAAATAATAATTTTGAAAAACTTCTTAGTTCACCTTCCGACCACTTCAACATTTTTACAGCCAAAACATGTTTTTTTAATGTTTTTTCTACATTTTAATATAATTATCTTTATTTGAATAAAACACGAAAAATAAGAAAATAATTTATAGTATTTTTTTATATTTTCTGGGCGCTAAAGATGTTGACGTCAAAAAATTTAAAATCATGTTTTTGGCTGTTAAAGGGGTGGCTATGGTGGAAAGTGGTTAACAAACTTATAAAAATAAATAATATGAAAATATAAATAATAAGTTTCGAATAGTTGTGCTTCTTCCTCATCAGATCCTCACAAGATTGATCCTACATGGTTCATAACTAATTGAAAGGAGCTATCTGAAACATAAATAATAATTGTTATAGTTATAGTTTAACTATTCATATGTCATTTGTTTTTATGCAACGATTTACTATATTATCCGGGGTGCCCTTTAGAGCCGTTTTCGAGACCATATTCACTAGAAATGTTTTTTAAACTGTCACCATTAAACTGGAAAGGTGACAGCGATTCATATTTTTCAAGAAAAGGACTGGACATTATTTTAAAGATATAATACAGAGTCTAATAAGAGAATATATCTATCCTAAATAATATGTTTGTAGAAGTGCGTCAAAAACTAATAAACTTTTTCATGCTTTGAAAGTTCAGAAGTCATATAGAAAAAACACTAGCTCTCCAAAGAGTAAACGAAAATGTAAGAGATTCAGAGTTTTACAAGAAAAGATGATCAAAGCAAAATCTGAAGCCCAGACTTTAAAAACTGAAGATCCTCTTGCCGTTCAATAGAATGCTACCTTCATTCTCTAAGCGCCTTTCTATGGACTGCGGCAGAAATATACACTTAACTTAAATCCTCTCAGAGGTGCATTTTATCCCACCTCATGCACCCCACACGAGCCTCGAACTTCCATAAATCACAGACTCTTCTTGGAAACTTGGTGCTGGGGAGAATTCAGGGAAATACTGAAGTAACGTGATTAAAAACGGAGAGGTGTTGCATTGGCGTTTACCAAGAAAAGGATTGTAAGAAAATGGAAGAACGCCCTCACTATTATCTTCTAATTTCGAAAGTAAAACTGTTGTGCAAACAAATCTCTTATGTACCAGGTCTGCTGTCTAGATTTTGGGAATTCAAGAAAGCAAAATTAAGGGATACTAGAGAAGTCAGATTCAGTTATTCGCGGAAAAAGTAATTAGAATGTACTACGTTTGATGTACTGAATTTCGACAATGGAGTATTAGAATTATGCGCACACGTTTTCTTGAGCCCTCGCTTCGCTAGTGGCGAGTGGAGAGGGGAGTTAGGTTATTTTCACAAAAGGAATTTTATATCAAGTTTGTAGTCCGTTTTTCGATAAAAAATGGTTTCTATTACTCTGGAGCAAACATTTCTGGCTATCAGATTTTGTCTACAACGCTTGTTGCTATCATTTATTCTTAATTCAACTAATGTTGGAAAAGAAGTGTGGGTAGAGATTCCGGGGATCAAGAAAACGTGCGCGTATAATACCTGATAAATTATTAAACATTGTTGGACAAAATATAGAAAGAATTGTAAATTAATAATATAACATAAGCAAAGTTAATAAAAGTAAATTTAATAATATTAGTTTGGCACCGAAAATCGCCGTCGTCTGACAATTGTTTTACTAGACAACCGGTTTGATATTTTTCAAGCTTTCCTGTTGTATTGTCCTTTGCAATACTTGTGCCACTTTGGTATTAGTTGTTACACAGAAGACTACTAGTGCTGCGGTAACCGCACGTACTTTCTTGCCTTATTTCCACATTTGTTAAAAGCTTTTCGAAAATGAAGAGAGATCAGTGAAAATGAGACTGGCGCCATTATTTTAAGCATTATTTGTACTATCCGCGGCAGAAAAAATTGAAAGAGAAATTTGGAGGTTTTTTTTGGAAAATGTTTCTTGTATAAATTGCATACATTTTAAGCAAAAATTACGCAAAAACTACTCTTGCTTCACGAAATTGTACATGACGTTTTTTAAAGAGCTTATTTCAGAACATATTTTGCTTAAAGCAAACATTTCTATCTTCAATTCTGCAATTTTTAATTTATTTTCTTTCAATTTCCGAAAACACAGTGTATTTGCCAGAAATACCACTGGCACTCTTTTATACCGTCCTTTAATATACACGAGAAGAAAATTTGAAAGAAAAAAAGGGAAGCGTTTGACAAAAATGAATAAATAACGTCTATATCTCACGCAAAATTACACGAAAATTGCGAAATGTTCGAAAAATTGTACAAGACCTTATTTGAAGACCCGTCTTTAGAAAATATAGTTAGTCATAAAAGAATCTCAATCCTCAATATTTTAGTGGTAGGTTGATGCCGAAAGCAATTAGTTTCGCATTTTTCCAAAAATTAATCCGATTTCAACGAGAGTGAAAACTGCTCTAATCTTTTAAGTGTTCTTTACGCAATTCGAGGGCAAAATTTAATAAACAAATTTGATGCGTTTTGGTTAAGTTTTGAAAGTGTTTTTCATGTTTTCTAAAGTATACTAAAAATTAAAATATCCCTTTCACACTGGCAAAACATCAATTTCTCTCAGATCGACCAAAGAATATCAGTTTTGGAGAAAATCGGCTGGACGTTTTAATCACTAGCGTTGACCACAGAGGGGCATATGGACAGATATATTGCCTTCAATCGATATTTCGGTATCAAGGACCCACAAAACATGAATTATGACTACACAACATATTATAGGAAGTAGTTTACCACACACAGACACACACACACACAGACACACACACACAGACCTTCACACACACACACAGACAGACACACACACAGACACAGACACAGACCTACACACACACACAGACACACAGACACACAGACACACACACACACAGACACACAGACACACACACAGACACACACACACACACACACAGACACACACACAGACACACACACACACACACACATATATATATATATATATATATATATATATATATATATATATATATATATATATAGAGAGAGAGAGAGAGAGAGAGAGAGAGAGAGAGAGAGGAGGAGAAGTATCCACGGTTCGTTGCCAGAGTCCGCAATAAGAGGTTTTGTGTCAAAAATGTGTCGTTTTCCGGCGCACGATTACAATAGTCTCTTATAACGCACGCAAGGGCGAGAATGTAACAAGAAGAGTGCGACCCCAAGTGGTCGTGTTGCTTTGCGAGGAGCGCAGAGGTCGCGGCGATCGGCGCCCCCCCCCCGCCCTCGCGCCTGGCAGCCGTGGCTGCACGGCGCAGATACTCGGCCGCGCGCGGAGGCCGCACGCACGCGTTTGTAAATAAGCCCTGTTGGTTTTTCTGCCTCTTCCCGGCCGGCGATGAAAAGCACACAGCGGAAACGGAAGGAGGGCGGCCTCTGGGATGGGATGGGGGTGGGGCGGGGGGAGTGAGCGGCGGCAGGCGGTTGAGCGAGGAAGAGGATACACACGAGATGAGAAGAAGAGGTAGGATAAGGGGGGGTGACGAGGATAGACGCATCAAAAAGGTGCAAGTACCATCAGAGTGAGTGAGTGATGTTTCCGAGCGAGTCAACTGCTGTAGTTATTACTCCCGTTAGTCTAGTAAATGTGTCTCTGTGTTACTTCCCCCATTGGGTGGCGAAATACGGTGTCGATTGATTGTTAGTGATTCCGGGCGCGTCCACTACCGAGGTCATTAATACCGTAAGTATAGTACATGTTTTTGGTAGGTAGGTGACCGTGATCTTCCCCCACTGGACGGCGAGATCCGGCGCAGACCTACCGTCGATTAGCGGGGTTTTCCCCAATCAGGTATCTCCCACAAGCGGGGAACCGCCCCAGTCGGGACAAGCTTTAAGCTCCCGACGGGTCTCCCGGCATGTGTGGTAGTGTAGTGCATGTTAGTGTAAGGGTGTGGGGGGTGAGGATAGGATAAAGAAGAGGAAGGACAGATCGCGCGCGGTCCGTGGCCCGTTTGGTAGGGTACTGCTCCGGCATTCGCCTGGTGTTGATCGGAGAACCCACGGAAAACTACCGGTCAGAGCAGCCGGCCGCTAAAATTCTCCACCAGATAGCGACTGAATTCGACCTAGAAAAAAAAAGCTAGTGTCGGAAATCCTGCCGCCGTCGGGTCACGAACCTAGAATCTCTCGGTCAGAGGCGCTGAAGTGACTCAGCACGCAGTGAGGGCGTGCAGTGAAGACGCTGAGTTCATGCACTGAGCCACCGCTCCCGGTCGGTGTCGACCTACACGCCGGTTTGCGGGGAAATCCCCCTCCAGGAACCTCTACTAGCGAGGACCCTCTCTTCTCGAGACAAGCTCCCGAATGGTCTCCCTAGCGGTGTGTAAGGTTTGAGAACAGGACAAGGAAGAGGAAGGAAAGCTCGCCCGCCATCCGTGGTCCGTTCGTTAGGCCACTACCATGGTATTTGGCTGGTACTGAATGGAGAATCTATAAAAAACTACAGATCAGACGGCCGCTATAATTCTCCTCCAGACGGCGGATAAATTGGAAATGGCTGTGGGAGTAGTGTCGAAAATTCGCCATCGCCGGGACGCAGACCAATGGCGGATTCAGGAAGGGGGGGGGGGGCCATGGAGGCCAAGGACCCCCAAACTCCTTGTTTGCCTTCCTTTATTTGGTAAAATTAATTTAAATATTTATTCATGTTCGAATTATGTAATCATTTAAACAATAATATTGTATAGCATATCTCCACTGCATAATAATGTACAAAATAATAACAAATACGTTTATTATTTAACAAATTTCTACAATTCCACCCCACCCCCAAATGATCACCTGGATCTGCCCCTGACTGAGACCCTAGGACCTCCTAGTGAAAGTCGCTGGAGGTATAGCCGCTATGCTGGATGTGAGTTTCTTCAGCGGGTCCCAATTTACTGATAGGAGCGCCGCCCCGCCAGAAAGCGTTGTCGCGAACGGCCGACTGTGGAAATTGTGGCGGTGGCAAAGCTTCGGGAACTTTGGGCGCGGAGGGGTATCGGGAATGGGCTTTGCATTTTACTCGCACTTCATTTCTATTGACACACGCACAAAATAAAAAAAGATAAAATATATGGGGTGAATAAGATACCAACCACAATAGTATACAATTTAATTATAATGCGATTACATGTATTCAGACACGTGTTTCGGGAACACTCTTCCCATCATCAGTGGTTCCAAGTAACATAGATTAAAACTCAAAATTATGGAAAGTCGAATGACGCCATTTTGGACGTACGCTGTACCTCCAAGGTACCTCCAAGGTACAGCGT